>JAUTDX010001215.1:0-80799 GCA_030844895.1 Ambrosia x helenae
GGAACATAGGAATCATCAAACGGTATTTAAGAACCACCCTATACTTAGCTGCTAACATACGTTGACCTAACTCGTCAATAAGGATAATAGTCGGGATATCATGTGCATGGGGTCCTTGCAAGCATTCTACCACCGCTTTCTGCCGGGGGACATAATGTAATCTTTTCCAGGCTCTGCTCTATTTTACTAAAAAGGGCATTTTGCCAAATGTTTTTGAGCCTTTGGTGGTGGGGGTGTCCTTGTTACTAAAACCGCTAAGATCAAAGCCAGGAGGGAGCTACGCTGACATCCCAGAGCCTGCCATAATCTGGGCAAGGCCAACAACCCCATTGTTTGTTAAGTTGTAGTCTTGAAACTTCTAAGAGTGGGTTCTAGAAGCCATGAAGGCATTAAATTGTAGCATCTCGGGCCAAAAGAAGTCCTAGCACTCTGAGGTGCATCGGCAAGGACGCCATCCACCATTGAAGGTCGTTAAAAAACGCTCCCTCGCATACAACAATATCTTCAATTGCTTCCCTGGGCACATTATCACATCAGAACCCACGCCTCCTAAACAATGGAAGACTATCATATCCGTAAACCAAACAACAAGTTAGCAACCCCTTAGGCGAGGAAAGCACCCCATGAGGTCACACTACACACGATGATCTCTTCACGGCCAACTCACTGATAAAGTTAGCATCCCGAATGACGACCCATCCAAGGAGTTTCACCCTTTCTCCAGTCTCCCAATCCTATTTGAGAAAAGCCTTCTCTACCTTCACCCCATTGCATGACGACCAAAAAACTATGTTTTTTTTATATTTCAGTTTAAGCCTCGTGGATGGTCCCTCAGACCTGATTATGTATAGAGCTTTTGAGACTTATCTTGCATCTCCGATAATCCTACTATCATTAAAGTACCAAGCATGAAATGGAAGTTTGTAGTTATCATGCATTTGGAGAACTAGAGGGTGCAAAACTAGGGCAAAGAGAGAGGGCCCTAGAGGTCCCCGTACTAGACCCTAGTGGTAGCCCTTATACAATCATTACCAACATACAACCTAACCTAACTGGTTGAGCATAAAGGAATTGAATCTACGAGGAAATGGACGAGGCAGCAGTGCTGAACCTCACGCAAAAGGGCTATTCGATCAGCTAGATTGAAAACATTAGAGAAATCGACCGTAAGCATAGGTAATGATCTGTCTGCGTGAAATGAATTAAGAAGTTTGTTCGTGCTATGAAGCATAACATCTACCCACCATGTGTAGTGGACATTATAGGGACATGAATGAGCTTGATAACGCCCCTAACACCGTTCAACTGGCGTTGCAGAGGCATGAAGAGGGATAAACATTTATAGTATATTGGCCAAATAGGAGAAAACATATGAAAAATAATAATTAAAAGGACATTAAGAGGCATTAACCATTACACATTTTTTAAAGAGGCGTTTTGATGTTGATGTGACAGAAATGCCCCTTAGGGGGCATTAACCATTGCAGATGGTCTTACATAATCCATTTTTTCTAGTTGTTCAACACAAACTAAAATACACTGTCTCTCCTTAAAAACAACTACACTCAAACAACCAAAAACTGCCACATTACCTAAAAACGCACTAAAATGTCCTTATTGCGTATGCTAAATATAGTCATGGTTGTTATTCACTTTTTTCTTTCTTTCACATTTTGTGTGTATTTTTTCTCCCTAAATTTTCACTATCAACTACCCATTAAAATATTATATAAACATATCAAACAAAAAAAATTCTAAAGAAAAATAGGTCTGATTGGCTGGATCCATAGATCCCACCACTCCTTCCCCCTCTCACGCCTGTTGTTTACTTCATGCCATCCGCATTCACACCCCGTAGGATGGTGTTTCACACCTCTTCACTTTTCACATTACGGAACGTTAACTCATTACACATAGCCTTATACACCTTTCGTGAATGTTATACAATGATAAATCATAATCATAATATGAGTTTTGGTAATGGTATACCCTCAAAATTATTTGTACACCATCTATACGCGGTGTGTAGCTCTATACACCAAGTATAGAGTGTTGCACAAACTCTCACACGTTATTAATGCCCATCAGTCATAGTCTTATCAGAACCAACCTACAACGGCTACACATTACATATAGGATGCCATAACATCCTCCTTTATCACACCCTCATACATCATACATGACATACACACTATAATATTCTCTTCCAACTTTCCATATTAAAAAGGGAATATATGTATATGATGACATCCTTTGGTATGAACATAAAGTCATATTAACCAATATTAAAATAGTGTTGTCCATCCACCCTGCATTCAATTCAATTCAATTCATTCAATCACAATCCATCAAACTAAAGCAAACAAAACAATAACATCACCCTCACCACCAAGTTTTTGTTTTGTTTTCTTTTTTTTTCTTTTTTTGTGTTTGTAAAAACATTTTGATAGATAGAGCTTAGCTTCCTTTCAGTGGCTCCCAATTTCCCCCAATTTATCTCCACATCTTCCATTCACTCTCATTCTCCACACGATCTTCCTCTTCTCTCTCATCATCTTCTCACTCTAAAAAATAAAAAACCCTACATGTTATTATTATTCTTCTTCTTTTTCTGTGTCTAAACCTGTCATTAGTATGTCTCTTCAGTCTGTAGCCCATGTTAATGGCTGCTGTTTAAATCCCACCTCTGTTTTTGCATCCTCACCACACATTCTCTTCACTGATTTTGTTAATTTGGGTTCTAAACGCACTAACAAGAGGTTATTTGGTGCTACTGTTTCCAGGGTCTTGGAAGGTTCCAGAAAGATAGGCTTTTTTGGTCTCTTCTATTAAATCTGTTCTTGATTTTGATCATGTTGTTTCCAAACAATCCACTCTTGATCATCATTCCAAACCTAAGGTCTGTTTCTGTTTCTTTTTATTTTCTTTTTTGTTGTTTTTTTATATTAATTTTTTGATTTTTTAAAATCTTTATTGATTGTTAACTATGAAAAAAATTCAATAAAAAAATTCAATAAAAAAAAATCTAGCTAAAAAAAAATTGTTTTGGTTGATGGTTGACTGAATTAAGAATCTTGAAATGATGGGTATTGATGAATTAATGGTAAAAAATATTTACTTTGATTTTTTTTTAACTTTTTATTGATTGTTTTGATTGATGCTTGACTATATTGAGAATCTTGAAATGATGGGTATTGATGAATTAATGGTAAAAAAATATTTACTTTGATTTTTTTTTAAACTTTTATTGATTGTTTTGGTTGATGGTTGACTAAATTGAGAATCTTGAAAATGATGGGTATGATCAACTGATGATAAAAATATAAACTTTGATGAATTGGTATTGAAAACATCTTATTTTACTCTAGAATGTAGAGATAGGCAGTTAAATACTTAAAAGTGTTTATTATTATTATTATTATTATTATTATTATTATTATTATTTTTTAATTTCCATTGTTTTTTTATTCAGAAAGGGGTGGCGGCGCAGCTTGTTGCCCGCTTGCCCGCTATCTTGATTATCTTGATGTAGTTTTCTCAGTGATGGAATAAAGATATAAAAAAATTTGTTTTTTTGGTTGACAGTTGACTAAATTGAAAATCTTGAAATGATGGGTATGATCAATTGATGGTAAAAATATAAACTTTGATGAATTGGTATTGAAAAAACAGGTTATTTTACTATAGAATGTGGGGATAAGCATTCAAATAGTTAAAAGGTGTCGTCGTCGGCTTTAACGACATTGAATAAGTAGTAGATATGATGTTTGTATGAGTTATTATTATAAACTAATAATTGACTGACTGATATGCAAAAAAGTTGTTTGGTGAAAGGGGACTACACATTATAGTTACATTATTAGTCTTATAAAAGTCACAACATGTGATTCATGTTCATTGGCTTTTTCTTTTTGATTAGATAATGTGAAGAGCTGAACTTGTGTATTCATATGTCTGATAATAAGCACCAAAGTGTAGTAATAAGACCTGTCTTATCAATGCATATGATCAAGTTGTGGGATTTAGTCTCCATACATACCACGGTCGATCTATTTGTTGATGATTTCAAAAGCTTAGAATGTAGTTAAAGCGTATGTTTGGCATTGATAAGTGAAAACAACTTATTCCACCCTAAAATGTGCAGATAAGCATCCAAACATTAAAAAATGTGCTTATCTACTTTTAAGTTTTAATAACCACCAAAATGTAATATGACTGAACTTACGAATGCACATGATCAAGTTGTGTTCAGCTTGATGATGACATTTCAGCTGCATACATACCACGGTTTATCTGTTTGTTGACGATTTCAAAAACTTAGCATTTTTATTGACTATAAAGAGGGGGTATGAATCGGTATTGAAAACAGCTTATTTTACTCTAGAATGTGAAGATAGGCAGTCAAACACTAAAAAGTGTGGCTATTTATTTAAATATCTTTTTTTAATTCCATTGTTTTTTTTTGGTTGATGGTTGACTGAATTGAGAATCTTAAAATTATGGGTATTGATCAATTATTGGTAGAAATATCTACTTGGATAATAACTCTAGAATGTGCAGATAGGCATTCAAATACTTAAAAGTGGTTATTTGCTTTTAAGAAACTGAATAAGTAGATAAGATGTTTTGTATGAGTTATTATAAATTAATAATTGACTGACTGATATGCAAAAAAGTTGTTCGGTGAAAGGGAACGACACTTTATAGCTAAATTATTAGTCTTATAAAAGTCACAACATATGATTCATGTTCATTGGCTTTTTTCATTTGATTAGATAATGTGAATAACTGAACTTGTGTATTCATATGTCTGATAATAAGCATCAGAGTGTAATAAGACCTGATTTATCATTGCACACGTACCACGGTCCACGGTTGATCTATTTGTTGATGATTTCAAAAGCTTAGCATTTTTTATTGAATGTAATTTTAAAGGGTATGTTTGGCATTGGAAACAACTTATTCCACCCTAAAATGTGCAGATAAGCATCCAGACATCTAAAAGTGTGCTTATCTGCTTTTAACAAAGCCGAAAAAGTAGATAAGTTGTTTATAATATGCTATTAGAATTGACCGACTAATATGCAAAAAAGTTGTCTGGTGAAAAGGGGGGTTACACTTCGTATAGCCAAATTACTGTTGTAAAAGTCACAAAAAGTAGATAAGCTCATAAGTTGTTTATAATATGCTATTAGAATTGACCGACTACTGTAGTGAGTACTGACCTTGTGTATTCATATGTTTGATAATAAGCACCAAAATGTAATAAGACTGAACTTACCAATGCATATCATCAAGTTGTGTTAAACTTGATGATGAGACTTCATCTGCATACATACTACGGTTTATCTGTTTGTTGACGATTTTAAAAACTTAGCATTTTCTTATTTACGATAAATTTAAAGGGTATGTTTGGCACATAGGTACTGGGAGCTTTGAGAGCATAAGTTTTTATTTTTACCAGAAGTTCTTATTGGAAAGAAAATTGTTTGGATGATAGAGCTTTATCCTTGTATTTTGGCAAAACAAGCTACTCGGAGTAGGTTTCAAAATACTATACGAGCTTTTGAAAACAAAACTACCTAAATAACCTTTCACAATTGCTAGAGTATGATAAATAATGAGGTGTATGCTCTTTTATGTTATTTTACACTTTTTAGCTACAATTACTTTTACCAAACACTTATATAGTACATAGTTATCAAAGGCGCTAGGCGCAGTCAAGGCGTATAGGCCTTGCCTGGGGCCTAGGCGTGAGGCGCAAAAAAAGCGAGGGCCTGAGATAAAAAAAGCGAACAAGAAAATAAAGTAAAAATATATTAAAATAATACTATTTTACATGTAGTTTGTATCAAAAGTTTTAAAATATTGATCAATTAGTGTATAAAAGTAGTTTTCCTTAGATAAAAGTAGACATCTTGGCATCTTGCTGAAATCTAGCCATAATTTAACGAATTTGGCCGGAAACTCTCTGGAATTTGGTAATCTAGCTGAAATTTGCGCCTAAACTATCACCTGGAGAATTAAAGCGCAATTTCCTCGACTCAAAGCACAAATGCATCGCCTTGCCTAAAAAATGGGCCTAGGTGCAAGAGGCGATAACTTTTAACAACTATGATATAGTATATACCACTCACATCTCCAGCTACTATTGTCACATACACCCTCAGTTTACTAGGAATTCTGTTACATTTCATTACGTTTTACTACTCTGTAAATTATATGTTGACCAACGTGTTTTGACTTTTTTTAGGTTGCAAATTTGGAAGACATATTAGCCGAAAGAGGAGCATGTGGGGTTGGGTTTATTGCTAATTTGGACAACAAGGGGTCTCACCAAATAGTGCAGGATGCACTTACGGCTCTTGGATGTATGGAACATAGGGGTGGGTGTGGGGCCGATAATGATTCGGGTGATGGGTCGGGTGTCATGACTTCAATTCCATGGGAATTTTTCAATAACTGGGCTGCAAAGGAGGGGATTGCTCCCTTTGATCAATTGCATACAGGGGTCGGAATGGTATTTTTTCCGCAAGATGAAAAACTTATGGAACAAGCCAAATCTGGTTAGTTATGGCATTCTTGTAATTGTTAGTTACTAAAATGACGTTTTCGTGATTTTTTTTTCTTTTTATGATGTTTTATATAGTTATTGAAAGTATCTTCAATCAAGAGGGTCTTGAGGTGCTTGCATGGAGGTCTGTACCCGTCAATACGCCTATTGTTGGTTTCTACGCAAGGGAAACAATGCCAAACATACAACAAGTTTTCGTGAAAATCAACAAAGAAGACGACATTGATGATATTGAACGGGAATTTTATATATGTCGTAAATTGATTGAAAAGAAGGCTAGTTCAGAAAACATGGGGAAGTGAACTTTATTTCTGTTCCTTATCAAATCGAACCATAGTTTATAAAGGCATGCTTCGGTCTGAGGTTCTTGGAAAATTTTACTTTGATCTCCAAAGTGAAGATTATAAATCGTCTTTTGCAATTTACCACCGGAGATACAGTACAAACACAAGTCCTAGGTGGCCGCTTGCTCAACCAATGAGGCTATTAGGTCACAATGGAGAGATTAATACCATACAGGTTAGAATACGCTGAATTTTCTTTAGTCAAGCGGTGGCAGAATGAGCCAGTGGTAATTTTTGGTATGGGCCCGGTTGGATTTACCTGAAACACTTTCTTTTGCAAACTTAATGCAGGGAAACCTAAACTGGATGCAATCTCGAGAAAACTCAATGAAGTCACCCGTATGGCGGGGTCGTGAAAATGAAATTCGTCCTTTTGGAAATCCCAAGGCATCTGACTCGGCAAATCTTGATAGTGCAGCTGAAGTAAGGCATACCATGCCATTCGTTCATTTTAGTTATTATTATTATTACTATTATTTAACTAATAAGATTTTTTTTTTATTTGTAACTATTCCTAGTTGTTTATACGAAGTGGCCGTACTCCTGAGGAATCTATGATGATTCTTGTTCCAGAGGCATACAAAAATCATCCAACTTTGTCAATCAAATATCCCGAGGTATATATGCTGAAACACGTGCTTTAGAATTTTTTTTCTGTGCACGAAAATACCACCACAAATACCAAATCTCATAGCAAAGTAAAAAAAAGAAGTATATATATTTTTTAATGATTTTTTGAGCCGTAAACTCAACACACCTTTCATCTTTTAGGTTGTTGATTTCTACAACTACTACAAGGGTCAAATGGAGGCTTGGGATGGCCCTGCTTTACTCCTGTTTAGGTAAAAAAATTGTTACAGTTTACTACAACTCCTTTTATGGATATATTTGAAATACATTGGTCATATTTAACGCATTATACAACAGATGATTATGACTATAGGAATATAAATTTGGTCCACTTTCCATGGACCATGGTTTTCTTATTTATTGACAAATTTGAGGTATGTCAGGTAAAATAACGATTTCTTGTAATATATGGTAACTAGTTACAAAAAGCTTTTCTGTATTTATAACTTTTAACAGTTTTCTCAACAGACTACATGAAATTCATTATACCTACTTTTTTTTCTTTTATAAAACTCAAAACAAAAACTTGTGTTGGAGAACAGTGACGGGAAGACGGTTGGAGCTTGTCTTGATCGAAATGGACTTCGCCCTGCTAGATATTGGCGGACTGATGACAATGTCGTCTATGTTGCATCAGAGGTATATTTTTTTTTGCAAAAAGGATACTTTTTTTCGAAATGGACTTTTATAAACATTAAAATTTGGATTTTCAAAATGTAGGTGGGAGTTCTACCAATTGACGATTCAAAAGTTACAATGAAAGGGCGTTTAGGTCCAGGGATGATGATAACTGTTGATCTAATCAATGGTCAGGTTTGTACCAATGTTATACCTTGGAGCTACTTACTAGCATTTTATAATTCAGTGGATGCCATTTAACTTGTAAATAAAAAGATATATTAAGTGACTATTTGTTGATAAACGAACAGGTTTATGAGAATACTGAGGTTAAGAAGCGAGTTGCTTTATCAAGTCCTTATGGAAAGTGGATAGCTGAAAACATGAGAACTTTGGAGCCTGCAAATTTCCTCTCATCCCCTACTATGGAGAATGAAACAATATTACGTCATCAACAGTAAGATTTTAAATTATACTGTAATATTATTGGGCGTTTTAATCATTTAAGACGTTATCTATAATTTCCATCATTGACTTATGAAGGGGTTGATGTGGGTTGTGTTTTATCTTAAATTAATTAAATAAATAAAATTGTGTCAAATGTTAGACATAATTCTTATTTCCCATATTATATCAAGTATATCATAAGTATATATTATATCCTAAGTTTAGTGAATAAGTATGTTAGTTAAATGAACCGACACGTCGGTTATAGTCCAAGGGGACACACCCCTTCATCATGTATTATAAATACCCCTAAACATTGTATCATTTGTGTATGTATTGATTTCTTAGTTTCACATATTCTCTCTCAATCCTAATCCCTCAAACGATCATGCGAACCTTCATCAAATAGGTAAAGCCGCCTATTGTCTACCCAACCTCCTAGATTCTTATTAATGGTTGTTCTTATTTGCATGATTAAATCTATTAGCTTTTTAATGTCTTTAACAACGTGGTCCTTTTTTGCATGATTAAGTCACAAGACTTTTCAAAAATGGAACTTTTCATTAAGGTTTAAAAGGGTTATGGACTTGATCATGCTTAAATGAAGTCCATAACTTTTGTGCAAACACAAAAAAGTCTATGTGGTTCTTTTTTTCAAGGTCCATGTTATAAACTAATCTTATGTAACTGTTTGTGACGAATTAATTTTGATATGATTAGGGCGTTCGGTTACTCTAGTGAGGATGTCCAAATGGTTATTGAAAGCATGGCTTCGGAAGGGAAGGAACCTACATTTTGCATGGGAGATGATATCCCATTAGCTGTATTATCTCAAAAGTCACATATTCTCTATGATTATTTCAAGCAACGGTTTGCTCAGGTGTCTAAAAAAACTTGTAATATGGTCTGATGATAAAAGTTATCGTTCCTGTTGGTATGCTTAATTTATTATAAATCATCCACAGGTCACAAATCCTGCAATTGATCCACTTAGAGAAGGATTAGTGATGTCGCTTGAAGTCAATCTTGGTAAGCGTGGGAACATATTAGAAGCTGGACCTGAGAACGCCTCTCAGGTAAATATAATGTTAGGCAGTATTTTCCATGCAAAGTTTTTTTTCTTGAAGTTGTCTCATTCATTATCATTTTCCAAGGTTGCAAAAGGCGCTAGGCGGGCGGTGAGGTCCAGCCTAGGGACTAGTCGGGACTAGGCGAAAATTAGGCGGAATTAGGCATTTTGGTATTTTATACGTATTTTATATATACACACACAAATTTAGGTGTTTTTTGAAAATATGTTAAGATATATACACATAATGCTAAGAAATACTTAGAAATTTAAAAAAAATAAAAAAATCCACCGCCTAGGCCCGACTAATGGCCGCCTAATGGCCAAAACGCCTAGATCAGCGACTAGGGCTTATTTCCGATTTTTAGTCCCGCCTAGGCCGATTTTTGCAACACTGTCATTTTCCTAAAAACTTTATGCATATGATACAATTTTCTGGGCAGGTGACTCTATCCAGTCCTGTACTCAATGAAAGTGAGCTTGAATCATTATATAAGGATCCTGTTTTGAAAGCTCAAACTATACCAACGTTTTTCGACATACGGAAGGGGCTTGATGGTTCGTTGGAGAAAACACTGAATAAGATCTGTGAAGCTGCTGATGATGCTGTTAGAAATGGTTGCCAGCTACTTGTTCTCTCTGACAGAGCCGACGAACTAGTAAGCATCGTGTGTGTGTGTAGATAGGATATAATGATACATGTGCATTTTCATGATCTTTGGTGTGTATATATATGTAATTGGCAGGAAGCCACACGTCCAGCCGTCCCTATACTTCTTGCTGTAGGTGCGGTCCACCAGCATTTAATACAAAATGGGCTGCGAATGTCTGCTTCAATTGTTGCCGACACTGCTCAATGCTTCAGTACTCATCACTTTGCTTGTTTGATTGGATATGGCGCAAGGTATATAAGATATTAAAAAAAGTTTAACCGAAAGTATTGGCAGGTCAACCAAACCTGTTTTGCCTCTCATTATTTGATATATTACTATTTATGCTTTTTTGATTTACTGTTTGTAGTGCTGTATGTCCTTACTTGGCATTTGAGACATGTCGACAATGGCGTTTGAGCAAGAAAACTGTAAACCTTATGCGAAATGGAAAAATGCAAATGGTTTACAATTGAAAAGGCTCAAAACAACTTCAAAAAGGTCCGCATTAATTAATACTTTTACTAAATAAACTAATTTACTAGGAATAGGAAATTTATGTTAGTCCGTCTTTATATCATTTGGTAACATTCGTTCAAATTATAATGATGCTCAGGCAGTTAATGCTGGTTTAATGAAAATTTTATCCAAGATGGGCATATCATTGCTGTCAAGGTATATTTGCTCACTCCCTAACTGTTTTACTTGTTACGCCATCTATTCAGTGTTTTACCGCTTTAATTTTTTTTTACTGATCTTGCATTTTTGTATATAGTTATTGTGGTGCACAAATTTTTGAGATTTATGGTTTGGGAAAAGAAATTGTTAATGCTGCATTTACTGGGAGCGTGTCAAATATTGGTGGATTGACTCTTGATGAGGTATAGATTATTCAACTGATTTGACCGTTAAAGATAACACATACCCAAGTCAACCTATTCATAAGTTAATTTATCGGCTATTCATATTGCAGCTTGCAAGGGAGACTTTGTCATTTTGGGTTAAGGCTTTCTCTGAGGAAACCGCTAAAAGACTTGAAAATTTTGGATTTATACAAATGAGACCGGGAGGTATTTATTTACACATTTTAAGATTTATTATGGTTCATTTTTCATAAATGCATACTTAACATTTGTGTGTGTGTTTTCTTTGTGCGTAATTAAAAGGGGAATATCATGGAAACAACCCCGAGATGTCAAAACTGCTTCATAAAGCTGTTCGTGAAAAACGTGAAAGTGCATATTCAATTTACCAGCAGCATTTGGCTAACCGACCCATCAATGTAAGTAATGATGTTACAATATTCTGGTTTTTTTTAATCTTTATCTCTTTTTAGTTATTCATCATAATGTTTTTCTTCACCACAGGTTATCCGTGATCTTTTTGAATTTAAGAGTGACCGGGCTCCGATCCCACTGGGAAAGGTTGAATCAGCAGCATCTATCGTTGAGCGTTTTTGTACAGGTGGCATGTCTCTAGGGGCTATTTCTAGGGAAACCCATGAAGCAATTGCCATCGCAATGAACAGGATAGGCGGAAAATCTAATTCTGGTGAAGGTGGTGAGGTAATTATTATCTTTTATATATATAAAAATTATTATAAGTAATCCATCTTTTCTTTTGCCTTTTGATTGTCTTTTTTTTTAGATTTTTATCGTTTTTTAAAAAGTTTGGATATTTTTTTTGTTCCAAAATTCGAACACCATTTTGAAATGAAACACAACTGAACTCGAGTACTCGACCCATTTTCAAGTGGGTTGAATTCAAAGTTGTCATCTCATTTCTTATGTTTTGAAGTTGTGACATATTTAGTAACTTAATCCAGGACCCCATTCGTTGGACGCCACTTTCTGATGTTGTGGATGGATACTCTCCTACACTGCCACATCTTAAAGGTCTTCAAAATGGAGATACCGCTACAAGTGCCATCAAGCAGGTAAAAAGAATAATCTTTTTCTTGTGTTTTGTCTGAAATTAATAATCCACCTTTCTCACTGTTATCTTGAGTCTTGACTCTTGAGTGCGACGTCGTCGTCTTCTTCTAATATGACTTCATTTAAAAGGGAAACCACAAACAAGTCGAAATAAGGCCATATTAGTCGCGCTATGTACTACATACAGTCTTGAAGTTTAAGTGGCAAATGCAAATAAAAACTCTCTCTTTTAACATGTGTAAACGCACGGCCGTATGATTATACAATAAAACGACTAATTAAAGATTTGTATATCTCAAGGTTGCATCAGGGCGGTTCGGTGTGACTCCAACATTTTTGGTCAATGCTGACCAAATAGAAATCAAAATTGCTCAAGGTGCAAAACCAGGTGAAGGCGGTCAACTGCCAGGAAAAAAAGTCAGCGCATATATTGCAAGATTACGGAATTCGAAACCTGGAGTCCCTCTTATTTCTCCACCTCCACATCATGACATTTACTCCATTGAAGATCTTGCTCAATTGATATTCGACCTTCATCAGGTTAAAAACATGATTGACAACACATTAATAATATGAATCTATAAAAGTCGAGAATAACGAGCCGGTTAATCTTATGTGAGCAGATCAATCCTAAGGCTAAAGTATCTGTCAAGCTTGTGGCTGAAGCTGGAATTGGAACTGTGGCTTCTGGAGTTGCAAAGGGTAACGCCGATATCATACAGGTACACAATTTTGTTCCATCAATTTGGGGGGGGGGGGTAAGTAGATGTGTTAATATTTACGCTCTTACCCGTTTTGCAGATATCGGGGCATGATGGTGGGACCGGGGCAAGTCCCATAAGTTCAATTAAGCATGCTGGTGGTCCTTGGGAAATGGGTCTCACTGAAACACATCAGGTATTTTATTTTATTTTATTTTATTTATTTTGCAAATTTAGTCATTTGATTAATTATTCTTTGTTACGTTTCTCAACTTTATGGTCTATAAATCGTCCTTTGCAGACTCTAATTACAAATGGTCTTAGAGAACGGGTTATTCTAAGAGTTGATGGTGGTTTCAAAAGTGGATTTGATGTTCTTATGGCTGCTGCAATGGGAGCTGATGAATATGGTTTCGGTTCAATTGCTATGATTGCTACTGGATGTGTTATGGCCCGTATCTGCCACACAAATAACTGTCCAGTTGGTGTCGCGAGTCAGGTAAGGGCTACGAAAATTGGTGGGCCAGTCGGGTTGGTGATGGTCAGAACGGGTCTTTAGTATGGGTCTAATAGGTCGGGTTGGATTTTAATATAGTTCACCTAATTGTATTCTTCAGCGAGAAGAACTACGAGCTCGTTTTCCTGGTGTGCCCGGTGATCTTGTCAACTACTTTTTGTATGTTGCTGAGGAGGTAATTTTTTCTTTTTAACGCGGTGTTTGGACATATGTTTCTTTAAAGTTATTATATAATGCTTGGATATGAATTATTATTATTTATAGATAAAAGCTAAATAAAATTTATATTATGTACAGGTTAGAAGCACGTTGGCTCAATTGGGGTATGAAAAGCTTGATGATATCATTGGACACACAGAGTTATTAAGACCTCGTGATATTTCGTTAGTCAAAACACAGCATCTTGATCTTAGCTATGTTCTTTCGGTATGTAATATATGGATATCTTTTGTTTTCTGTTAATATCTGCATTTGTGTCAAAAGCATTATATATTTATTTTTATCTTTCAGAATGTTGGGATCCCGAAATGGAGCAGCACAACCATTAGGAAGCAGGATGTTCACAGTAACGGTCCTGTTCTGGATGACATTTTGCTTTCTGACGTAGAGGTAAAAGATTACCCATTTTTAATATATGTTGGTATTTCAGTAAAATAGCTTTTTAAATCATGTTTATTACTTTAAACACTTATGATATTGAAAAAGGGTGAAATAAGTTTTCGTGAGTTTCGTGAGTCAATGTTGATTGACTCACGCTAAAAGATTACCCATTTCCACCCGTTAAGCAAACTCGAGAGGTGTCATTTAATCCATTTACTTATAAATGGGTCGATATGGGTAGTTATATCTAACAAGTTAAACGGGTTTAAAATTGCCCAAAGTGTATAGTTAAAATTTTGATCATTATTAGAATTAGGGATGGCAATGGGTCGGGTTTGGGACGGGTTTAGGTAATCCCAACCCCATACCCGATTAGGTATGGTTGTCCCAAACCCGGCCCAAAACCCGTCGGGTTTATGTCGGGTAATTCCCCATCGGGTATCGGGTATACCCGCGGGTTTCGGGTAAACCCATTAATTTTTAAAACTTACTCATTAAGTACATCCGACCAACAAGCCGACTGCCATCTATTAGGTAACTATTAACCAATTATATTTACCATTATTAAATATATATGTAAATGATTACAATGTATAAATATAAAATACTTAAATCATATAAAAACAATCAAAGACAAAGATAACAAATAGTATATACTAACGTTTTGGTAATTTTAGCATAAGATGACAAATTGACAATGTAGATGGACAATTAGATATATTATGCATACATATTTAAAAATATATATTAGAAATTATATTGGGTATCTAATCGGGTAAACGGGTATACTTTATCGGGTAATTGGGTCGGGTAAACGGGTATATCATCAAATCCCAAACCCGTCCCAAACCCGCGAAAAAAAATAAAAACTAATCCCATACCCGGACCCATACCCGATTACCCGACCCAAACCCGTCCCAAATATGTCGGGTTTCGGGTTTACCCATCGGGTTCGGGTTTGATTGCCATCCCTAATTAGAATGATATATTTTTGTAAGTCATGTTGAAATAGTTCTTTATAAAAGCTAAACGTTTGTACAAAAAGTGTTTTGGGTCAGCCCAACCTGTACAAAAAAAAAATACTTTTGTTGGAATCTTGATTATGGATGTCTGAAATTCCTTTTTTTTTTTTGCAGATATCGGATGCGATTGAAAATGAGAAAGTGGTCAACAAAACATTCAAGATATACAATGTGGATCGCGCTGTTTGTGGCCGGGTAGCAGGTGCTGTTGCAAAGAAGTATGGAGACACCGGTTTTGCCGGGCAGCTAAACATAACGTAGGACACATCTTTTAGTTAAAAGTGTTTATAAACTTATAAGCTGCAGTAACTCGGAGAATTTATATATAAAAAATGTTTTTCCTATTTTTTTTTTCAGATTTGAAGGGAGTGCGGGACAATCATTTGGGTGTTTCCTTACACCTGGAATGAACATACGACTAGTAGGAGAAGCCAATGATTATGTTGGAAAGGTTTGACTACTAATTTGCATACATGCATTGAAATTCAGTCCTTTTTTGGATTATTTGAAGTTTGATGTGGCAAAATGAGTGAGTCAAGCGGGTTGGTTAAAGGGTCAAAACAAAATGAGTAATTTGAATTTGCCCAATCAAAAATAAAAAATAAAAAAAATTATAACCGAATTGATCGATATATAAGTAAATGGGTCACACCTTTAGCATTCATGAATATTTTGTAGATTCTGAAGTTGTTGGTTATGTTGGTAGGGTATGGCTGGTGGTGAATTGGTTGTTACACCCGTTGAAAAAACCGGCTTTATCCCTGAGGAAGCTGCAATTGTTGGAAATACCTGTTTATATGGAGCGACCGGTGGCCAACTTTTTGTTAGAGGCAAAACTGGGGAACGGTTTGCTGTCCGAAATTCTCTTGCTCAAGCGGTGGTGGAAGGCACAGGAGATCATTGCTGTGAGTACATGACTGGCGGCTGTGTGATTGTCTTAGGAAAGTAAGTAACTAAACTAAAGTTACCTAATTACCGCTCTATTGATTTTATGTATTGATTTCTTAAATATCAGAATTTGGCAAACGCTAGTGATTAGTTGATCATTACAATTTTAAACCGAAAAAGTACATCTAAACACCATCTCGGCATCTCCTATTAACATATTTTATTGCAGCTCAAGTAGTCAAGCGATTGTGGAGTAGTGAACAGGTTGAATAATGGGTCAAAACAGGTTTTCATACGAGACAACATTTTTGTCCAAAATTTAAATCTTTTTTATAAGTAATGGTGTAAATATGATAACAAACATTATACAACTATAATTTGATTTCTCGAATAAAATGATATATGAGAATTCCTACCTTAGAAAGGTACACTTTGGACTACTTTCGACTCATTTGACCCATTTCCTTGTTAGAGATGAATTTTAACCCAAATGACCCATTCGTAGGTAAACGGGTCAAATTGCCACCCCTAATATAACTATCATTAGCGATTATGCGGAGATGAAATTAGTTTACACACTCTTCTTTTTTTCAGGGTTGGCCGGAACGTGGCAGCCGGTATGACCGGAGGTTTGGCATATATTCTCGATGATGACGATACCCTCATTCCCAAGGTTCATATTATTCCTACTATTTTATTTTATTATTTTGTTATGCTAGTTTTTGGTTATCTCATGCATGAACACAAGCTAATCAAATGAATTTTATATAACCATGTCAGATAAACAAAGAGATTGTGAAGATCCAGAGAGTGGTTGCGCCTGTGGGGCAGATGCAGCTGAAGAGCCTTATTGAAGCACATGTTGTAAGTATAATGATCGAAATTATAGGATCCGCTTTCAATCGTTCTTGACTTATAGTTTGAAAGCTCACGAGTTCTTTACTTTGTGTAGGAAAAAACCGGGAGTACCAAAGGTGCGGCTATCTTGCAAGAATGGGACAAATATTTACCTCTATTTTGGCAGTTGGTACCACCTAGTGAGGAAGACACACCTGAGGCTTGTGCTGAGTATGAACCAACAGCAGCCGGGCAGGTGACGGTGCAATCTACATAAAACCGCCAGTTTCAGCATATCCCCTAAAACCCATGTTTAGTCGAAAATGATTTTTTTGAAACGACCAAGTAGATTCGTTCAGGTTTGACTCGAGTGATAGTCAAAGGTGTTAGTTATGATGTCTGAAGATTATGGTGAAAAAAAGTCATTGAAGGTCTGGTTTGGTTGGTTGAAAAACATACCCTTTGAAGGTGTGAAAATGTATAGACTATGATAGAGATGGTGCAAGAAATGTAAATTCTTAGGGTGATATATTTGAATAAGTGAACTTTTGTGCAAGGATTGGAACACTATAATCCTTGTATATGTATGTGCATATGTGGTGTAGCTACATCACATACTCCATTTTATATTTTCACATGGATCCCTCAAATTATCTTAGTTAACACTAACTTTATTATTTACTGTGTCTTAAGAGTGTCAACATCGTACAGGTGACAGGCAATGCCGGGTATTAGTATTGTTGATGCTCTTAGACATGACAGAATCTCGCTAGCAATAATATAAAATATAAAACTATCTAAAACATAAATTGGTAATTTGGATCTTTCCATCTGTCCTGTCTTAACTATGCTAATCTTGTTCGGTAGTTTGGTTTTTTTTCGATTTTCATGGTTTGATGGTTTGGATTTTCGTTTTTCATTTTGATTATTGGGTTTGTTTATATGAATTAACAAAACTAAATATACAATGGTTTAGATTTTCGTTTTTCATTTTGATTATTGGATTTGTTTACATATCATGTACTTTATAAGTATACTGATACTCTTTGTCATTTGTATACAAACTTATCATGTTATTTGTCTTTTACATTTAACTTCATCCATGAAGTCAGTCTTAACATGTGCAAACACAAAAGAGTAAAACTGTCCTTTCCTCACTCCTCTTTCAGTCACCTGAATTAAAACTCCACCCGTCTCAATATAACACATCAACGTCTCCTCACACCTCCATTGTTAGATAAAAACTCGAGAATTACTAAGAAAAAATAGCTAACGATAAAAACAAGAATATGAAAAGTAAATTATAACAATGAGTCCAATTTAAAAAAAAAAAAGAAAAACAATTCGAAAAATGAAGGATTAGAAAAATTATCCTATATGTTGAAATTTAAATTGAGGGGTTGTTTGTTAGGTCTCTTAATGAGGCTCTGAATCATTCAGTGCTGAATGATTCAACATTTAGCGCGTTTGTTTCAGCTTCTGAATGAAATGGTTAAGGCTGAACCATCAAGATTTGGGATGTTATTGAACCATTAAGCATTGAAGTACTCTGAACCTTAATGAGACTCTCCTACCAATGTGGGACAAGCAAATTAACCATTAAGAGGTCCACTTAATGATTCAGCACTTAGCAGTTAGACTTCTTAACCATAAGAATGGAACTGATCATTACTTTGTATTGTTTGGTAGGTAGGTAGGAAAAGATTTAGGAATAAAATCGGGGGTGGTGAGTGGTGGCGATAGTGGGTGCCGGCGACGGTGGTTGGTGGTGGCGGTCGTGGTGGTGGCAACGGTGGTTGTCAATGGCGGCGGCAATAATGGGTGGTGGTGGTCGGTGGGTGGCGACGTTTGGTGGTTATAATAGCGGTAATGGTGGTGGTGGTTGGTGGGTGGCGACGGTCGGTGGTTGGTGGTGGTGGTCAATGGGTGAGTGGCGACGTTTGGTGGTTATAATAGCGGTAATGGTGGTGGTTGGTGGGTGACGGCGGTCGGTGGTGGTCGGTGGTGGTGGCGATGGGTGGTAGTGGTGGAGGTGGGTGGTGGTGATGGTCGGTGCTTATGAAAGGTGACAAAGAGAATGAAATGGAAAATCAAACACTGGGATGGATGGAATGAATTTGAGATTTTTAGTGGGAATGGAATGGATGAGGTAATAGATGATTCCATTACAGACCAACCAAACACCTTTTTTTTCATTCCATCATAATGCTCCATTCCATTCCACTACCACCCATCGCCAACACCGACCACCGCCATCGCCTACCACCACCAAACACCAACTGCTGCCACCCACCGCCACCCCAACCACTCACTACAGCCATTACCGACCACCCCACCACCAACCGTCACCTCCACCACCGACCACTGCCACCCACCCCCAAGCACTGACCGCCATCACCGACACTCTCCGTCACTGACCACTACCACCACCGCCACCCACCACCAATCGCCACCTCCACTTCCACCACTAACTTCGCCACCCACCACCAAGCACCGACTGCCACCATCGACACTCTCTGTTACCGACCACCGCCGCCGCCGTCACCACTCATTGTCCCCGTCACTCCCTGTCGCCACCCACCAACCGACCACCACCGTTACCGCTACAATAACCACCAAACGTCGCCACCCACCAACCACCACCACCAACCACCGTCGCCAGCAACCACTATCAACCGCCATCGCTACCACTCACCACCACCGGTTTTATTCCTAAGTGTTTTCCTACCTACCAAACAATACAAAGTAATGATTCATTCCATTTTTACGTGGTAACCAAACAAGACCATGGAATAGTAATCATCCATTTCATTCCCTCGTACATTCCATTCCCTCATCTATTCCATTACCCCACACCAAACAGACCATTAATAATTCAGCATTTAATCAACCAAACAACCATTAAGTTAGATTTTAAAACAATGAATTAATAAAAAAAAAATAAAAAAAGGTCGATAAAATCGAGTCATAGCCGACTAGACCGAAGCCAACCCAAGCAAGAAACGAAAATATCAAACCAACAATAAATATAAATAATAATAATGATATTCATATTATATCTCCTCCTCCTCCTCTTCCCACCACCGCACCTCCGTCGTGCGTCAACCTTTCAAATATTCACGCCTCCACCATTCTTCCAGATCTCATTCCCATTAGGTTTTTTTCTTTTCTTATTTATTTATTCTTTATCTCTCTCTCTCTCTCTCTCTCATGATCGCTTTCATATTTTGACCGATATATATTATGATCCGTACAGTTAGGGTTTTTATTTTTTCTTTCTCTTTGATTTTCTTTTATTTCCGATCGGTATGTTTTTAATTATTACATGATCGCTTTCATATTTACTTGTATCGGTCGATTCTGTATTGTTAGTTTACAATTTATATGTGATCGTGCGATCGATTTAGTATTTCGTTATGTGTTTGGTATATTTAGGGTTTTTATTTTTTTGTTGTTGTTTGATTTTGGAGGAGAACATCTGGTATTTGAATTATTAGGTTACATTATCCGTTTGATAATTAGTGGTATCCGTCCGATTCTGTATGTAGATATATTATAGTTTACAATATATGCGCGATTGAATTAGTATTTTGTTACGTGTTTTGTACATTTAGGGTTTCTATATTTTGTTGCTGTTAGATTTTGGAGGAGAACATATGCTATTTGAGTTATTAGGTTACAATAAGGGAGTTTTTCGTGTGGCTCGTTGGCGGTTTTTTATTTATTATAATTTTGAAGTGTGAGTATGCGATTTTATTTAAAGAAGCTGGGAAATGTCAATATGCAATGTTTAGATGGGAATCTGAAACTTGTTACTGCCGGATAAGAGGCGGCAGAGCTATGCAACATGTTAACAGTTGAAAACCTTATGTCACTTTAAATGCAGAACAATGTCTACAGTTGGGTTATAAACGAACGTACTCAGTAAAATTTAACTTACAAAATAGATGAATAAGGAAAAATACAGTTTGTCTAGTTTTAATTGTATATCTCCTTGGCTCCTTCCATGTTAGGGTTATTGTTTGTAACTGTTTACACTTTACAATCAAGAGGTATAAAGAAGTGGCTATTGCGGAATTGCATCTAGGCAAACAAGAAACATTAGAATTATGTTTAAAAGAAGTAGCCGTAGGGTTTAGGCTATTCAGTCTTGCCACTACATTTGCCTAAATCAATCTAAAGATCAAATTTGTTTATTGATGAATCTTTTTCTATGGAAGTATCCGTGTAAACCTTTTTTTTTGCATCGTCGGAAAGTTTTGTTCTAGGAATATTCTTTAAGTAACACAATATATAGGAAGTGACTCGGTTCTTAGATCTTTAACCATAAAAAATCTATGATTTTAAAGAATTCATATAACTATGCGTCAAATCAAAAGAGTGATCAGGTGGTGTTGGGAGAAAAGGTATCAACTCAGTATCTTGTTTTGGAAGCCATTTAATCGATTCTATTATAGTTATAACAGAGAATGGAATCCGAGTTAGATGCAAGGAACAATAAAGCTTATAAAAATATATTGCATTAATTTCTATGTTTCTATTACATTTGTAGAATATACAAAATTGTAGCATGCTGTAATTTCATTTTTTTATTTTTTATTTTCTTTTATTGAGTCCAATTGACGTTTTTGGCTGTTGTTATTTCATGTTTTTGTTTATTGAGTCCAGTTGACATTTTTGGCTTGGCGTGATGCAGTTGTTTGCTGAATAAATGCTAGTGCTGTTTGGATTAGATCTTTTGGAGCCAAGTTTTGTCACACTTATTTGATGGACAATGACTATTCCAATGAAAAACACTTCGAGTAATGCGTCGAGGGACCGCGCTCAACTTCCTTACAATAAGGTAACTGCAATGAATATTGTATTTGAATTCGACGGATGCATACCAAATATAGGTTTTATGGTGCGTTGTATGTGTGATGTGGTGTGTTTAACGCAACTGGATGAATAAGTAGGTGGATATTGGTTAAACGGATTTTTATACAACTGGTCTATAATAAAAAACATATTTGATGTGCGGTCTTTATGATATATCTGAGTTACAATGCCAAATTACTTTAACCATATAAACTATTATTAATAATATTTCTTTCTATAATTATGTATCGCAAATGCTGAAAAATATTATGACATCATAACTAATTAGCCTCTTCGTGTCATTGTTATTTTCTGTGAGTAGAAAGTTCCAATAAAAGATGTGCAGTTACCGTAAACTTTAGCTAGTAGAATGTCAATACTATCTTTGTGTTTAAACTTTAAACTTTTAACCTGAAAAAATTGCATTTATGATAATTGATAAGGGCAAAATGGAGAAAATAGTAAAATTTCAACTATCCTTTTAAAAATGGACATTTTTTAGACAAAACTACAACAGTAATATGGATAATTATCATGGGACGGAGGGCATAACAGTTACATAGTATGAAGCCCACAAACTATTTTTATGATATGAAAAATCTGTAATGTTTGGTGTATAACTATTACAAATATAATGTCTATTTGCAATTATTCATGACCATATTAATTGTCAATTTCATAACATTATTTTGATAATCTACATGCTCGGCGGATTAATCTTGGTCAAATATAAGCACATTAATACGTAGTAACTTTATTTTCGATTATGAATCTTGGCTCATCATCTCATGCAACTTTTTTTTTGTTCTAGAACGCGGAGCTGGAAATTAATCGTAGAAAAGCAGCACAAGCAAAAATCATATCAGATCCAAATGCATGGCAACAGATGCGAGAGAATTACGAGTCAATTCTTTTAGAAGACCATGCTTTCTCTGAACAACAAGACATTGAATATGCTTTATGGCAGTTACATTACAAACGTATCGAAGAATTACGTGCACACTATAACTCTGCTCAAGCTTTTGCATCGCAAAATGCTAAAGGCCTGGCTCGATCTGGGCCCGACCGAATCACCAAAATTCGCTCTCAGTTTAAGACCTTCCTGTCCGAAGCTACTGGATTTTATCATGATTTGATGGTAAAAATTAGGGCAAAATATGGGTTATCTCTAGGTTATATATCAGATGACTCACAAAATAATAAAGATGGAAATGAATCTATTGAAGTGAAAAAAGGCCTAATATCATGCCATCGATGTCTTATATACTTGGGGGATCTTGCCCGTTATAAAGGGTTGTATGTTGAGGGTGACTCAAAAACTCGAGATTTTGCTGCAGCATCAAGTTACTATAAGCAAGCTGCTGCTCTTATGCCTTCCAGTGGTAATCCACATCATCAGGTAGTTTTCATTGTTTTTATCAGTGCCTTATCTGTTCTTCTACAATTTTTTCTTGTAGAGTTGTAGTTCGTTTTCAAATTGTCTAAACTTTTGTTTTTTTCAGCTTGCTATTCTGGCTACTTATTCTGGAGATGAGCTGTTGGCTGTTTACCGTTATTTTCGAAGTTTAGCAGTTGACACCCCTTTTACTACTGCAAGAGAAAATTTGATCATTGCGTTTGAGAAGGTATCTACTTGCTAATTAGAACGTTGATGAATAAAACTGTTAGTTTTTTTAAATGTTAAGAAATCTATAAGGAAGTTTTACTATTTAGTGTTTGATTAGGTTGATTTGATTTGGTTTGGATTTTTAGTTTAGGGTCATTCTTTTTTCTTCATCTAGTTTTCTCTTCTTTATAAACAGAGGTTGTTACTCGTTATGATAAATACAACACAATATCCTCTGAATTTCACAAAAACTACATAATTTTTTTTTTCATTATGAGCAATTGTAGAAGAAATCCTATGGAATTTTGCTGGAATCTCTGTACATAAGTCCCAAGACCCTGTTTTTTCTTGATTAAAAACTAAAAACCTAATGGTAAAACTCCCTTGATTTTAAATTTAACAAAATGTTCTTTTATTACATGATTAGGTCCTCCAACTTAAAAAAAAATTAGTCACTTATAATATGGTTTCGAAGCTTTATGAAAATGACTTTTCAGGGATTTTATTATTCAATAATAAAGTCCAAGGACCTATGTGCAAATTCAGCAGAAGTCTATAGATATACGTAGTAGGAAAGATAAAGAAGTTTGTGTGCCTTATGGGTTACATGCTATAGTTTGATGCATAAGTAATTATTCATCAAGGTATGGTAAGTTGGTAACAAGGAATTAGGAGTTTAGTTTTGTTCTTTTTTAAATGTTCTGAAAAGATAATTTATCTTTTACAATTTTGGCAGAATCGTCAGAGTTACTGTCAGCTGCTTGGGGATTCGAAACCTGCTCCTACCAAAAAGTTACCTGCAAGGATGAATGGCAGAGGAAGAAACAGAGGTGAAACGCGGGTTTCTCTGAAGGATAGAAAAACAGAACCACATATTGCTCTGGAAAAAGACATTACTGTCCCTGAAATTCTCAAAGCTTTTAATATTCGATTTGTCAGATTAATTGGCATTCTTTTTACTCGCACAAGGTACCTTTATCTTTCTAGATAAATTGGTTTCAGCTCTAGTTGGTAGTTGCTATTAGTATAGGGCTGGCATGCATGGGCGGGTTGGTCTGGTTGGGTCACGAGTTCCTGTCAGGAGTCAGAACGGGTAATTTTATGTGTGTAGAAAGGGATCAGGTTGGGTTGACCCACATACATTTCTATTTTGATTATCGTGAATAATTAATGCGTTAAACGTGACTGAAAATTATATTCTTATACGTGTCCCCCCGTGTATCTTCTTACACCAACTGGTTTTAGTTGAAATTATTAAGTTTGCAAAATCAGCGGGCCAGGCAGGTTGGGTCACTTTTTGACAGTTCTATTGCGGCTTTAAAAAACTTTGAAGAGCTTACGCATTGAACCGTTGGGTAATAGATAATCTGAACTAGCCTGTTTCAAATTAGATGGGTATTTCTACATTTTCTTCATGGGTCAGAATATGTGTCAGGTTACTGTAGATTTCTGCTGCTGTTCTTTTTTTTATTAATTTATAAAATAGCCGATGTATTTAACATGATTTATAAATATGCAAAACAAATCTAGTTTTACTAAGTAAAGTGTAAAGCAAGCTAAGAGGTCATAAGTAATTAAATACACCTTGGGTCATTTTCTGTCTTAGAGGTTGTAAGCAATTCAATACTTTTTGGGTCATTTTCTGCCTATTTAAGGCATTCCACCTTAACAAAGTTATTTTTTGGAATTTATAGTTTGACTTGTTACGACTTAGTACAAGGCAAAAGTATAGCCCAGACCAGCTTATTCATACAAAATGGCTTTCAACTGTCACCTCTAAAGTTTTTACCTCTTACTTAAATTGATGTGTAACACATTTCTATGTTTATCATCTACAGCTTAGAAACTTTTGGGGAAGTTTTCTCATTGGCACGAACTGATTTCCTTCACCTACTATCTTCTGGAGCGGATGAGGTGCTCAACTTTGGGTCAGATTTTAATGAGTGTAAAGTTTTCGTAACCCGGTTCATATCAATCATGATATTCGCAGTCTACAGTGCAAATAAGGAAACCGAAAATCAATCATACACAGAGATTCTACAACGTTCTGTTGTGCTTCAAAATGCCTTTACCGCCATATATGATTTCATGGCACTCATAGTTGACAGATGCTTCCAACTAAAAGATCCTTCCGGAAGCTTTTTACTTCCTGGCATCATGATTTTCATTGAATGGCTAGCCTATTGTGAGGACAATGTTGTGACAAATGAAATGGATGAAAAACAAGCAACAGCTAGGTCCCTCTTTTGGAATAATTTCGTTTCTTTCCTTAACAAGATATTATCATCACTGAGTGGGTCCCATCACGATGAAGCATGTTTTTTCAACATGAGTAGGTACGATGAAGGCAAAACAGAAAACCGTCTTGCTTTGCCTGAAGACGTTGAGTTAAGAGGTTTTCTTCCTCTTGTTCGTGGCCAACTCGTTCTTGATTTTTCTAGAACAAATTATTTTGAAAAGAATGAAAATAAGGAAAAGAACGCCCGGGTGCAGCGGATCGTAGACACTGGGAAGGCCATTGCCACAAACATCCGACTTGGTCAACAAGGAATCTATTTTGACTCGAGATTAAATAAGTTTTTCTATGGAGTTGAGCCACATGTTGAAGTTTCTGATATAAACCCAGAAATTAGTGAAGAGTTTGAAGACGAAGATGAGATTATTGTCTTCAAGCCCTCTGTACTCGAGAAGCATGTTGATGAATCATCCAAGGGTATTATTTTCAGTCCCACTAATTCCTCTATACCTGAGAAGCATGTTGATGAATCATCCAAGGGTATTATCGCCAGTTCCACTAATTCCTTAATCTCACAAGGTGGTGTTCCTTTAGAGCAATTTGCACAACCGAACACGTCAAAATCAATGGTGGGAAAGGAAGATATTGAAAATAGTTTTTCAAATCTCAACTTATTTAATGGACAGGATCATGCTACTATCATACCATCCAAGTTTGATTCGGTGATGACACCAGCATTGGCTTTTGACAGTATTCCTTCAAATACAAAATTTCGTAAGAGTCCAGTGAGTCGACCCGTGAGGCACTCTGGTCCACCACCTGGCTTCCACAACCCTAAACACAGGAATGAAGATCCTGCTTTGGATGATTATAGTTGGTTGGATGGGTATCAAGTACCTTACGCAGGATCATACAGTAATGATGGATTTGGTAATTCGTTTAATTGTCTGCCACAACCAAACAAGCTTTTGAACACAAGCAAGACTTCCTTGGGAATGGAATGTTTTCCATTCCCTGGCAAACAGGTTTCCACCACTGTGCCTGCCAACATTCGAAACGGAAATGGATGGCTTGATTATCAGATTCCGGAACATTCTAGTCTTCAACAAGATTCAGTTAAAACGGGTAATGAACAGTTTCTTGCAGTGCCTCAACAATATCAAGGGCACTCGTTGTGGGAAGGTCGTTTCTTTGTGTGAGATGATTTTGGTGCATAGATGGTGAGATGATGCTTTCTTCTTTTAAAGCTTTTTTTTTTTTATGATTATAACATGATAACAGTTTCACGTATGCCCTTCATAAAAGTTCTGAATTTATACATACCCTTCCAATTTGCATAATATTATACTGACCCATATGAAACATCTCATATTTACCCATTTCCTAGTAAATAGAACATATATGAGAAATTTTATTGTTTTGGAAGGGTGTTTGTAATTTAGAGCTTTTCGAAGGGTATATGAGAAATCGATCCTAGAAGGTATGATACTTGTTATTGGCTTTGTGACCAAACAATTGTTGTATTTATTAAAAAAAGTTTGTGGACCTTGTGGTAGGTTTTGAACACCTCTACTAAGGTGGATGATGTGGAGTGTGACCTGGTACGACCAATTCAGCCATCAGATAAGCCATATTGGCTGATGTTTAAAGCTTTTAATATGGAGCATGCATGGATATGGGTTTTGGATTGTTGCAGGCACCTGATTGGTCTATAGGTCTCTTTCTTTCCCTCTCTTCTGTATCCATATTTTTATTAAAAGTTTTGTATATAAAAAGATGAAAATATCCGTTGGCCTCGGACTTAATGGTACTCGGGTCCCATAATTGTTGTCGACAAACATATAAACACAATTTAGGAGTCACATAATGCAGGTTTTATTAGCAGATTACCAATCTTACGCCAAACAGTGAGATGGACAATAAATTTGGGGGCAAGTAATTTGTACCATACTGATATTAATCAAACAAATAGGTAGTTGGTTTTTTTTTTATTATTAAAGTATGTGTATGTCTTTTATAATCTAACTTTTACGTGTTTGAACTTTGAAGAAAAAATAATATCATATATACTAATTACTAAATTTACAAGTATTTTATAAATATTGGGCGCCTTCTGTACGTGGGGCTAGTAGTCTAGTACCTATGCTTCATGCCACACCCTTGATTTAAAAGGCGCGCAAGGGATCTGAAAACACATCAGGGGTTTTCTGCTGCAAAATTTGGGTCAAAATTGGTCAGAAGTTTTGGTAAGACGCAAGTAAAAACAACGAAAGGGATGAAGAAATTATTAAAGGTTTACTTTATAAAAGGTTTGATTGCAAATAACTTCTGGTTGTAAATCAGATGAGAGACACACAAGCTTTTGTTTGTACATAAAACTTATTTGGTTGCACACCTCGTGCCTCAACTTTTGGGACCTAAACGCCCTAGAGCCCTGGTTTTTTTTAACCCAGCTCACGCCTTAACCTGGCACCTTCTAAAATTAGAGTGTTATATGTGTGTGCGTGTGTGTATATATATGGTGGTTTATCTTGTTAGTATTTATATATACAGGTGCCGAGTTTTCCATACTGGATGATTGAAATTGTTGGTGAGCAATTTGGGAAGTTGGCTGGCTTTTTGTGGGATTGCAACATGAAAGTATGTGAGGTGTGTTCAAGAATTGAAATATTAAGTAATACTTTAATCCTGCTCTGTTTACTGTTTATTTCTTATCGAGGGTAACGACTTTAAAAAACCAACACCAACCGTCTATCTTTATGTGTTGCGGAGTTTATCTTCATGTTTATTTTTATTTCTTGCGATGTTTTTAGTTTAAAGTTGATGGGAATAATAAGTGACCTGCTATATAAAGGCTTTTGTGTTTTTTTATTATTATTGAAGTTGATGTTTGTATTATTGTTATTTCTTCTTGCAACATCTTCAGTCAAAATCTTTGGGTAATTCACGAAGTTGTTTTCTTAGTGTCCAAGATTTTTAAAGCTGATGTTTGGCGTGCTTTGCAACATAATTTATTTGAAAAAAAAATTATTGGCATAAGAACCTAATAGTCAATTAGTCGTGCATGAGTTTGAGTTGTGTATCATTTCAAAAGTCAAATATGCCCTCACATGATGATTTGCCTATCAGGGGACTCGACGACAAAAAAAAACCCAGAGCTTGTATTGAAGGTTAAAAATTGCAAGATAATCTTAAGTAAAAGTTGATTTGCTTGTTTTTAAACAGCATGGTTGGAACTTGCAAATTTAAGCATCTATAAGGGATATTTTTTTTTTGTGTAATTTTGTCTTGGATCATCTGTGGTTGTAAGGGGTTTTGGGCGTTTTTCACTCAAAAACTCCTCGTAATGCCCATACACCGCCTTCGTGACGTTCTCCTTCAAAAATTGGTTTTGGCATGGAAATATACATGCCGGAGAGGGGCGCTTTTCTTCCCAAAATGGGTTGAGTCAATCAAATCATTCCAAAGTGGAGAGGGACGTGATTTAGGGAAATACCACTACGGGTGGTCTCAAGTTATCATATATAAGCATCTAGGAAGTAGTTAAAATCAATTATCTAGTATATATAATAAGCCAATATAAGTTTGGAACGTGTCATTTGCTGGAGTTATCTATTTTTTTTTGTGTTTCCGCTTCTTTCTCCTACTTACTTATCGATACTTATCATTTAAATAAACACATTATTTATTCTACTTGATTAATGATACTTATCTTTTAAATAAAAACCGGTATTAAGTCCCCTTTGTTGTTGCGGAGGGCGTAAAACCGTACCAAGTAGCATCAGTAACATATTGTTAATGACTAACGCTGAAAAACTCATAAAAAACGAAATAATAAAATTTAGTGAAATATAAACGTAAAAACGGTGAACCATGCACGCCAATTGTGGTGTGGTAATGCGCAAAAATTAGAACAAAACTTAAAACACAATGTGACTATTCGACGAGAAAAATAGAGGTAAAAACATTGAACTACATAAGCACGTTGTGGCGTGTCAACTCAAAAAATTTGGATTGAAACGTAAAACTAAAAATCCATTAAAGATACATGAAATAAAGTTTAAAATAAAAAAAAGTGTAAGGGTTTAATATAATAAATGAAAACTATTACAGTTAAAAGTAAACTAAAAACAAAGTAGGGTACAATCTACATAGCATGATGTACGATTCTTTCATGCACAAAACACTTATTAAGCATGATGTACAAGACTATGAAGCACAAACCACTTCTAAATTAATATTATATGTGATATTATTTCTTTTTATCTTACTTCATTTTGAATAGTTATTTTTTTAATTAAAGATAGTTATTATATTATTAATCAACTAAATTTTAATATTAAATTAATGATTAATACTACAAATAAACTTATATTTTTTTTTACTTAAAAACTTTACAAAGTTCAAACTTATGTTAACTAAAATAATAAAAATGAAAAATAATGAAGATAACTATTTTTATAATTGATATCTAAAAAATTTCAAATACTTGATGTGGTTGGATGGTAAATAATAGTAAAAATATGATATGTTAAATTATAAAAAAAATAAGTGGTATTAAAAAATCAAAGTTAATTCTCATTTGAAAAAAAAAATGTTTTAAAAAACAAGTCACGTGAGTGTTTATTTCTTTTAAATACATATCTTGACGACTGTATATGTTAACAAATTACATTATATTTATTCTATAATATAATACAACAATTTTTTCTTTTTCAACCGTGAAATGTATATGTTCCATAAAACAAGCATCCCTTTCATAACAATACACAACAATACAATTAATATACATCCATATATTTATGAAACAAAATATTCAAGGAATATCCACAATCAAGAAATAAACATGGTACAGTTATGATTTTTTTAGTATGAAGCAAACATACTGTCAAATACACTCACCGTAATCTTCATTTTTTAAGCCTCGTCTTCTAAAAATATCTTGAGAATGAAATCACGAAAACGTCTAGAGTATTGTCGAGGATCAACTGCAGATATTGATGTGGCGTCGTATTGGAAGGATTTATAAGCATGCTCGAGCTTTTTGGTTATGTCATAATCTTGAAGTATGTCTATGATGCCAAAGAACATTATAACATCGTAATATACTCCAGTTGGTTCACCAATTAATTCCATTTCATTTTTTCTTTCCATTCTTTCGACTCTTGCATGCATGTTAATTCCCAATTTAGCCCTGTAATTATACCAATTTAAATAGTTAAAAAGACATTTTGTTATGTTTTGAAAAGTAACTGATGCAAACAACGGAATTTTCTGTTAATAGTAAAGTGCAAGGATTTTATCGCAAACTTCTAAAAGTCAAGGGGTTTAATCATACAAAAATAAAGTGTTAGGATTTATATGCAAATTCGATATAAGTACATAATTAAAAAAAATGTTTTACTTATATGTTTTTAATGAATTAAGTCAAAAGATTTAACCAAAGAGGAAATTGGTCACATGGCTGGACGTATTAAAGAGGCTGAACGTTATATGAAGTTTGCTTTAGAAGCAACAATTTTGACACGATCCAAAACACAACACCCAAACTAGTAGGCTTGGTTGGTCAGTACAACCAATTTAATAAAAGGGTTGTGTTCACGTTGATGTGTTAACCCGTTTAAGCTTGTTTTCATTAAGATTATTTAGACGAAAACTTAGCTATAATAATTTTGTTTTCATTAATATTATAACAAAAATTAATGTTGAATTGATGAAAGTCAAATTTAAAATCCAAATCCCCACGTTCAAATTCTGCAACTCTTTGTAACCCATTTACATCCATAACTTGTTTATAACCTGTCAACCCATTTAACACATTTAGATAAATGGGCTGTACTCGGCTTACATGATTTTAAGTGTGTGCCGGTTAGGATTGATGTTTTTGATATGGATGAAAATATAGGTCGTAATTCAACCCAAATACCCAACACAATTGACACCTCTAGTATTCAGTTGCATGAAACCTTAGCAATTTTATTAAATAAACGTAGCTTATATTTGTAAAAAAAATCATTTATCAAATTTGAAAATGTATGTGTAGGTCACCCAAACCATTTTCGACCCACGTTAAGAATTATGCATTTGACATTTTGACCCATTACCCAACCTCGTGACCCACCCATGGTCTCTTACAAAAATGGTAGTATTACCCTCCAGGATCTGAAACATGATATGTAGAATCACCTGCGCCACAATCATCTGCAAAAATAAATGGTTAATATTGAAGTTTCATTTAACACATCTATAAAAAAAATAAATTTTTTTAGAGATTATCAATTGAAGCACCTAATTTGTTGTCTTTGAAATGAAGACCAACCAAGAGACTATAATCCATGATTCTCTCCTGCTCAAGGAAATTAGAATCTCTGTTGATTTGCCTGAAAATATAAAATATTACACAAAAAATTGTAAAAAAATTTTTGTCACTGTATACACATGCTATTGAAGTTTACTTATGTACAATGCTAACTTTAAGTCCAATGAACCCTTATATATAAAAAGACCAAAAGAGTTGGTCATCATTCATGATAGTGAATTACATAATATTTTGATTATTATGTCTCAAGTTTTACCTTCTGAATTCTTGGATCCAATTCTTGTCAAGTCTAAACATGAATTTAAGATCAAGATCTTTAAGAATAGTGGTGGTTTGGATTTCTGATTCGGGCTTATCAGTGAGCCGGCCTAGTGAAGACCCTTTTAAGTCAAATCGTCTATGAATTACGTGATCTGTGCAGAAAAGGTTGCCCATGATAATAAATCGTACCTAAGATTTCAACAAAATTCATCAGTAGAAAATACCGACAACTTACTAATTCAAGATTGAGAGGGGGCAAGATAGGTGGATTGGACAGGTTGTGTAACAGGTCAAAATGAGTAATTTTTAGTATCATGTACATTAAAGTTCAAACCTTCTTTTGTGTGGCACCGGTTAGCTTCACACAATGTAACCCATAGAATTTGGTAAGTAACGTATGCTCAAAGGAGCGAAAATGGTTGTAGTATGCAGACAACATCCTTAATATCGCCTAACATCATCAACCAAAGATCAATAAAACAAATCAACTATACCCCATACACATTTATATGCAAATTTAAATTGGTTTATATAAATCTTGGTGTCACCTTGACTTCAGTTTTTTTGATGGTTTTGATCATGTAACGATCGTCATGTGTTAAGTAAAAGAAACTTCCACTTTTTCCAGGCGAAGATAGCTCGCGCAGGGCACTATCTCCACATATTGATAACATGTAATCAGCTGCATCAACCTTGAACAACATCCTTAATGTCCTACACATGATCACATCAACATACATAAATGGTATGTTTTTATAAAAGACTTAAAGAGGTGCGGCGGCAACATGGGCGAGTTATATTAACAAGTCTAAATTGGTTCGTAACATAAGTACAATAAATATCTAACGACTTTGGGCAGTTTTCAACCTGTTTAAAGTAAAGCACACCCAAATCGACCCATTGATAAGAAAATGGGTCAAAAATGCCGCCTCGAATAATATTAAAATTGAAGTGTTTTACCTGAAAACTAATGGGCAATAATCTTTCCATCTAAATTCAGAAGATTGATGTGGAGGGGTGTATTTAGATCCCTCTGGTGGAAATCTTGTCCACACCTTTTCTTTTGGATTAAAAGCTGATGACTTTAAGTCTAAAGATGGCACTGGACCTGGTCTTCCTACAGAATGCCTACAAATAACCCAATTTCATTACAAAAAAAAAAAAAAAAAGATTTAACTTTGAACAATAAAGATTAAAACTTGGAACTATTACCTGATGCCCAGTTGCAAATTAAGCATAAGTTCATAATTCTTATGCCCTTTCGAGATTGTTTCGCCTTGTCTCTTGACAATATTTGGAATCCGAAACGGACTTCCTTCTGATGATGATGATAATAATGATGAATCATCTCTAGATTTCATGTTTCTTTCATTATCATCCAACATTGCCATTTTACTAAATTCTTTATCCATCTCTCCATCCAATCTCCCCTCAACCGACATCCTACGTGGTCTAACTGACGGCTCATTTCCTTTCGACGATCTCCATATAGCTAGTTTCTTTTGTGAGGGCATAATTGGAACTTTATCTTGAGGCGAAATCTCACTATTTTTAAGATAAACATCATAAACTTGTTGTGGATCATGTCCAACATCACAACCATCACATGGTGACAATGTTAAATTTTGTTCTGCAGGATCTTTACTCCAACGACCGCAGTATTCACACGCGTCTGCAAACTTAAACGCTCCGTCCCCTTTCGGTAAACCTTCGTCCCATTCGCCTTCATACATGCTCCCATCAGAAAACATTATTTTACCCTTGTCACACATTTTTCCATTTTTCCATTCTCCAATATAATAACTACCATCTTTCCATTTATACTTACCATTACCTTGTTGTAAGCCTCTAAACCATTCACCTTCATATCTATCATCATTTGCATATTCTTTAACCCCATGACCATGTTTTAAATTCATAATCCAATGACCTCTATATGTGTCAGCACCATTTGGACCCGTATACACACCCTCACCATCCATATAACCGCTTTTGAATTCACCGTCATATGTGGCTCCTGAGGGCCAAGTAAAGGTACCTCGGCCCATGGTCTTGCCTTTGAGCCAGTCACCAACGTACATGCAGCCATCGGTCCACCAATATTTACCAAAACCATGTGGAAAACCGTCTAACCAGTGGCCCGTGTAGTAGTCACCATTTGATAGGTATCTTTCTGCATGGTAGACCTCACCGGCTGCAGGAATCTGATCTTGTTCGGTTTGATCTTCATCGTCTACATGGGCCACGTGGGCTGACCCGAATATGCTGGTGGCTTGCTTTTTGGCTGCTTGTGTTTTTCGAATCGTTGCTTCCCATGCCTTCATAACCTCGGGTTTGGATTTCAAATATTGTTCATGAATTTGGTTCCTAATTGTCTTTTATTGAAACAAAATATCATGAATTCCATGAACAAGAACATGATATCATCAACATAGATATAATGAAACTAAACATTAAACATTAAAATGATCATGTATGCATGTTGCCACCCTCCAAACAACATGCAAAATTGGTAATAATCTTTTATCTCTCTCTATATCTTTTTCTTTCTGTTTTCTGTCTATGGTTTGGTTTTCCTATGTTTCTGGTCAACAAATCAAAGGGGAACCAATATTAAGGGAAATAATATCCTGTTTTTCTGTCCCCCTTTGGATCCTTTTATGTTGGGATTTCCTTATTGCTATTGATTTGGCATGTAAATATAGAAACTTAAAAAAAAAAAGAGGGAGCACAGCTGGATAAGATACATGCACAATAACATATAGAAATAGAATTAAGGCAAATTGGAATTTTAATAATCCAACCTTTCTCTTTTTGGCTGATAATAATCCCATCTGAGTTTTTCCCTCCACAAGTCCCACCTTTTTGCTCTCAATGGGCCCCCTATTAGCTCACACTAACGTCGTTAGCTGAAACTCAGAATTCTAGGCAATTATTCACCGGGTTCGAAAGAGGTAATCGAGAAATGATATTAGTATGTTCAAATGCAGAACTGAGCATGGTTCGATGGTTTAATCGTCGGTTCTGGTCATCCCATCCGAGGAGAATATCAACCTACAACTGACGAACCATGGTTATTTTAGCAATTGAACATACCAATATCATTGTCTCGATTCCCTCTTTCAAATCCCGTGAATAATTGCCTAGAATTGTAAGTTTCGGCTAACCGCATTAGTGTGAGTTAACGGGGGGTCCATTGATAGCAAAATGTCTAAAAGGTGGGGCTGGTGGAGGGAAAAAAACTCAAGAAAGGTTGGATTATTAAAATCCAATTTGCCTAGAATTAATTACACTATAAGTTTAATGATTAATAAAAGCATGTTGAATTTTATTTAGAAAAACATGCATGAAGCAGTTGATAAGTTGACTTATTGATGCAACAAAATGAGACATATGCTACTGACATGTGGAGGGATCAACAGAAATTGAAAAGTTAAACATTTGCCAATTATAGTAATTCAAAGACAGCTAAAGAAAACTGGCAAATTCAATTTTAATAATTCCAAACTTTTATCAATTGGCCAATAATAATACCCCATAGAGAATATTATTACCGTCAGTCCTTCCTTTCAAGCTATTTTCTTTTACAACGGACCCATTTAAAAAAAATAACTTATCCCAGTTGGTTTTTTTGCTTACGTGGACTCATAATTGGCAAATACATGGCACCTTTTACCCCTTTAACCTAATTACATGGCACCCTTTACCCTTTTAACCCTCATCCTAAATCTAATCGAATCTTCACCCATTTGCCAACTCAGATGTCCACGTAAGCAAAAAACCAAGTTAAGGTTTCTTAATAGGGGTCTGTTGTAAGAAAATAGTTTGAAAGTAAGAACCGGTGGTAAGAATATTGTCAGTTGGGATTATTATTGGTCAATTTGTAGAAGGTGAGATTATTAAACCAATTTGCCAAGAAAAAAAATGATAATTTAACAATTTTTTTTCTTTTTATATTAGGTAAAGAAAAGCCTTTTCCAAAAGCATACAAACTTACAGTCTTGTAAACTAAAAAGCAGCATCTCTTTCAGGCACTTGATAAAAAACACATGAACAATAGAAACAATAATGTACAATGTGTAAAAGGCTCAAGGGGAAAGAAACAGCATCCTTTACCACACCATCTTTAATGATGATGTAACAATAAAAGCATAGCATATCAACAATATGATTACCATTCTATTCATACACCATTCCTAATACCAACCTGTTTCTGGGTTCAACCAATATCTCATGATCATACAAAAATAAATCTATTTTCATCCATATTATCAACTTTTATTGACCTATAAACACATGACAAAACTAATAAAAATAAAATGTAAAAATAAATATTAAAAATTACATTAGATTTCAGTAAAGTTGATGTTTTTCAATACTAACTAATAACACGTTTTATAACATAAAAATTATTGCATTGTGTGTACAAAAAGTTCGGGTTAGATTTTATATGAGTTGATGAATAAATATGATTAATGTCCTATTATTCTCTCTAGTTTATTCTACGTAATCAGCACGAATACGCTCTTCAGAAAATCTAAAATCCATAGTTCTCTTTTCTTGTGTTTGAGACGATGCAAATGGATATTGCATCAACAAGTACAACTATAGAACACTCATTCATGCCATTTCTAACTCTTTTACTTTCGTCGTCGTCATCACTCCCTTCGCCAATGTGGCAATGTCACAGCAAAAGCCGCCCAATCAAAACGCAAAAAAAAAAATAATAAAAAAAAAATTCATATATTTTTAACAACCTATCGTTAGGGTCTTCCACCGGATTATGGAAATTGAAACCTCTCAGTCTATCTAGATTTTGAACGGTGGAAACGTTTTGTTTAAGCCAATTGTCTTAAGAGTTTCAAGGATGCACAGATCTGCAAGTTTAAGTTCATGCATGAAGAATTATCATGAAATAGTACACTATAAGATCAAGGTCGGCCCAATAGACTTAGCAGGTTAGGCAAAGGCTTAGGACATCAAAAACAATAAGGACCTCCAATTTTTAATTTTATGTTTATTACATATGTATTAGGCCCAAATCAACAAACAAATTAAGTAAAGACATAATGTACTATCTATACTACATTATAAAGGAGGAGAGATGGCTAAAATTGTCACTTCATGTCAATTTTAAGATGGCATATCAAGAGCCACAAGTCTAATCTCATAACTTTTATCCTATTTCTTCCTTTTATACCCTTGTGTACAAGATGTAAAGCATATTGTATTTATAAGTAATACACACTCTTTATCCCTCTCCATATGTAACCCCCTTCTTAAGTTTCATTATTAAAACACCATAATAGAGAAATAAAACTCATCATCAATTTCATTATAAAACACAATAATTGATAAATAAAACATATTTACTCTCCATTCAATTGAGTTCGTTCTTTTGAAATCTCTAACCGAATCTCTAACCGAATGTAATATTAGATCAGTGTCTTCTTTGAGCTGCCAATGAAACAAACAAAATGATTCTCCTTTGTTCCTAAACAAAATCACAGTTTGACTTTTGTGGTCAAATACCTTACATTCCAATTTCCAAAAACTAATGGTGATTGTATAGTTTAAAAACCTCAATATATATATTTATTAGTTAAACCATATTGTTCCCCAGTGTAAATACGTAAATTTTGGGAGTGAAGGGTGAATTTAATCTTATGTTCAATACTTGTAGATTCTTTGGTTTATACTCACTTACTCTCTGTGAATTGATATATTAAATTTCTTAGCGAATTGGATTTTGAATAAATTATGGGCATCTTGTTTGGATATAAGTAAAAAACAAATTATGTGAAACTCGTTATGCAACGTGCGGCGATAAAACATACGACCCGCGGCAACGCGCGGGCCTTTCCACTAGTTGTACTAAACAAGTAAAATGTCTAGGCCTACAACTTTAAGAAGCAATGGCCCATATCCCTTTTTCTTGAAAGTAGTTGTCCACCTTCAACGCACCCTACGCTCCTATCCTCATTCCTTATGATGTGTTTTGTATCCGTTAAAGCTTGAAAAGTTAATTTGAACTAAACATATATTATATTTATACACACAACGTATAACTAAAAAAAAAACATTTTAACTCCACCAACAACAAACCTTTTAGTTTATAATTATCAGTCCCAAGCCCAAGTAAAGGAGGAGGTTTTATATTGAATAGTTTTTTTTAAACGGGCCCTGATTTTGTAGCTCGCTTAAGGCCTCTAAAAATGTTGGGCTGACTCTGTATAAGACTGGTATGGGCCACCGATTAACACAAAGGAATCACACTATATTGCATTCTCAGCTTCCATCACAACTCCGCCACACACCATTGTCGACCCAAACACAACCATCATACCACCATCCAAAATTTTGACCATTTTCGACTATGGTCATTAGGATGCCAAACTTCATGGTAGGGTAGCCTTCAGTCCATGTGAGGTGACTTCCTATTAAGCTTCGGGACCTGTTTAACCTGACATGCATGTTAAAACAATCAACTATTTTAAGTGAGTTCTAGTTTTACATTAGAACGTCTAAGATCATTTAAAAGCATTTTGTAAATTAAGCTTTACATGTAAGACATTTTTTACTTTGAAAAAACATTATCAATATACATTGATATTTGATGCAAAACAATGCATGGCCTTAACCTTCAAAAAGCCAGGCATGTAAATGTCTAAGATTATTATAATTTTGCCCCCATGGTTTGTTGACCATAAACCGACAATGTAAATCATAGCCAGTACGGCTCGTTGTCCATGAACCGAGCATGCATATCATAGCCCATATGGTTCATTGTCCATAATTTGACAATGCATAACGTAATACAGGGATCACGTTCACCCCTCTAGTGATTGGATCACTCTAGTCTCATAACTTGTACAATGATCTAGTGACAAGCCACAAAGACACTGCCTATTTGCTCTTATGGTAGTCACATGTCCTAATCTTAACGCTGACATAAGGCTTGTAATAAACATGATCACTTGAAGTAGGTACTATTGCACTTCTTAATCCATCATAGCCATTCAACTACTTAGACCATGCAAGACTTAAAACATTTACCATTTGCTTTAAACTACTCAGTTATAGAAGTCTCTATTGAACTACACAAGTTAGTTATTAATTGAAGGGACTTTGAATTTTGAAAATAAGAGAATTTAGTTGGGTTTCTTTCCATTTAAGGCATGTTATGATGGTTGGAGATGAAGAGTTGCCAAAAATGAAAAGAAAGCAACCACACTTTATCAAACCACCTCTCATGCTTAAAAAGTAAATTAACATCTATATTGATAGATACGTAATAGGTGATTTGAAAAGTACAAAAATAAGAGGTATGGTTGTGGAAAAGGTTTTAGAGACCGTTTATTGTCGTTGCAAAACGTTCAAGATTTAAAAAAAAACGTCTAAAAGCCATAATGAAATTGACAATTCAACATTTTTCCCTTTCTTCCCTCACAACCTCATTTTAAAATATTAGGGATCCACTCTGCTCTTCCAGAGTGGTATCTCACTGATGACTCGGACCCTCCCTGAAGGAGGCTTTCTTCGCCTTCCACCTAAGTTGCGCAAGAAAGGACCAAAGCCAATCCCAGGGAACAGTGAAGCTTCATATGGTCTTTTTGTCCAGGTGCAGATAGTCCGCATCTTCACAGACATGTGTATTTCACCGAGCCTCTCTCCGAGACAGTGTCCAGATCGTTACGCTTTTCGTGCGGGTCAAAACTTACCCGGCAAGAAATTTCGCTATCTTAAGACCGTTATAGTTACGGCCACCGTTCACCGGGCCTCCTATCAAATATATAACAATCTGGGTTTGGTGTCACTTTACCATCACCTAAATATAAAATAAAAATTTGTTAAAACTAAAAGTCAACATCATCATACTCAATTAATTCAACCAATAACAAAAGCTAAAGTAGGGTCTGAGGAGGGTAAAATGTAGACAACCTTACCTCTACTCCATGGGAATAGAGAGGCTGTTTCTAGTGAGACACCTGACTCGATAGTAGTGATGTACAAATCGGTTTTTTTTGTCAAACCGAACCGGTTTTAAAACCGGTTTCGGTTTTTTTTTATAGTTCAAAAACCGGTTTTTTCCTCAAACCGGTCCGGTTTCCAAACCGGTTTTTAGCACCGAAGACCACCATTGATTGGAACCGATTTGGGTCGGTTTTTAAAACCGGTTTTTTTGCCAAACCGGTCATCGAAGATTCCAAATACACTGTCAAAATCGGTTTTTTCCTCAAAAACCGGTTTTTCTCTTAAACCGGTTTTCAACCCTAACCGGTCCACGGATTGCCCAATCGAACCCAAACCAGTGAATCGGGTCGGTTTCCCATCGGTTTGAAAAAAACCGGTTTTTGCAGAACCGGTTTTCCGGTTTTTGGATCGGGCCGGTTTGACAAACCGGTTTTTTTGTACACCACTACTCGATAGTGGTTTTGTATCAAGCCTTAGACATAAGCCACATAACACTTAGCATTTGGGACAAACCCGATTGGTGCATGTACCCCCTTGTCTTTTGGCTATTAACGCCATCATATGATGCATGATTAACCGTCCATTATTTTTAACGTTATTTTCACGAAATTAGTAAAATAACGTTAAAATTAGTGCAATTTTACTTTCACCCCACAAGCCACACATATATACATTATATGCGCATAGCCGTAAGCGGGTTGTTGGTATTCCAATCATCGTAAAAGTATTGATTAAAAACAAAGAATTCTTTTGAGTTATTAGTCACCATCCCACTAGGAATCAACTGACTTGTTTATTACTTGCATCCTTTCTGCTACAACACATAACATAACAAAACAAAACAAAACTGAAATCCATGGAGAAGATGAGGAGAGCATCACACGCAGGTTCTTGGTATTCCAATCATCGTAAGTTCCTTCCATTTCTTTAATTTCACACACACCCATTACTTGTTTTTAATTTCTGCTCATACCCTTTTTAATTAATTACCCTATAATTTTTTATGGATAATAAAGTTAAAATCTTGAATTATTTAAGACATTTGTGTGTTAATCTGCTTTTTGTTTGAAGTGAAAATTGGATATAATATTATAATGTGGCTTGTTCACTTCAAGATTAATGCAATTCATCACTTTTGTTGGTTTATTTTGATATAATTGTTTTATGATTATGTAAAGATTAGGAAAGGCAAAAGCTTGATGCTTTATTATCTTTGGTTAAGGAACAATTGGATGATCTATATTAGCCTTAATTTGTCTTATATAGTTTTGAAGATGATTAATTGGGATATTGATTTGCAAGCAATTTTAGGTTTTGAATGTATAGAATTTTAGGTAGTTTTTGTGGATAGAAGTATTAAAGTGCCACTAAAGAATAACCAATTTTCTTTGATGGTTTTGTTCTTGGGTTGAGGTTTGTTTGATTTAAATATTAATGGGGGTCGGGGCACTCCATGGCAACACCTGTACGGTTACCGTTGCCTGGCGGCAACATTGCAGACACTCCTTCGGCTACCCTCATTTTTGAACTATCCTAGCAACATGTAACCGATTGGCAAGGGAGGATTGTGATGATTTTTGGTGTGGATTTGACATGGCAAGGGAGGATTGGTTGGGGCTCGGCAACTTTGCCGAGGGCGCCCTGGCCACCCTAATGTTGAATGAACATATATATTTATACAAACATATGTATATGTAATTATGTACTCGCTCTCTCTCTCTCTCTCTCTCTCTCTCTCTCTCTATAAAAGGACTTTAATTTGTATCCAAATGAAAGTAAGGAGGGGACACACTTTCTATCTTTATAATGCTACATATCTTGCCTATATTCAATTAGAAACCATCATTATATCAAAATATTCTAGGCATATACAAGTTTTTATCTTTTAAGTGAAGTGCTTTTATTTATCAGCTCAAAAGCTGGAGGAAGAACTCGATGGATGGCTTAGGGAATGTGGTTTGACCAAGTCTCCTGATGTACGGGGCGTGATTGCTCCGTAAGTAGATGTGCACTTTTAATCTTGCTCATATTTCGCTACTTTCTCAAATTTTTAATTATTTGTTGCAAAATGGGAGGATCATCTGGGTTGGGCAGGGTTGACATGAAGTAAGGGCCGGCCAATACAAACTAAATTTTCACTTTTTTCTCATTTTTTAGTAACCACTTTGAATTCGGCGTTGTAGCCAGCCTCATTTAAGCTGAATTTACCTGTAAGTTCTTTTGTTGATAAGGTACTCGTTGATGCTATACCGGTGGCTAAATCAGTTGCCACATATGAAAGAAAGTATTTAAGTTAAATAGAAGTTATAGAAAGAAGATTTACTTACAAGTTTGAGAAATTGATTTTATATTTTAATTATGTAAAAACAGTTATGACACAATTCCAACAGTTTTTTGAAAAGTCATACTCTAAATGACAAATAAGACACAATTTCAACAGTTTTTTGATAAATCAAAAAAAGATTCTCTACGCCTCTACGGATAAGTAGTTGTTTCTACAATGAGTAATTAGATGCAACTTGGTTGCTAAAATTGATAATAAAATACAAGTTGGTTGCTAAAATCGGGAAACATGTAATTGTTGAGGTTATGGATAGTATAGTTTGTGTTAAAAATGGTTACAAACTTTTTTTATATCACAATAATTATGATATTATTCTTTAATAAAGTGTTTAGTAGCCTGCATACATCAAGAATACACTTTGGTCGTTTTTGATCAGTTCAACACTTCAACCCATTTGACCCGTTTCCGCATTAGTCTATGTTTTTCTCATTACACCATCTGGCCTATTAGAGATAAAACATAACCCAAATCGACCTATTCATTATTATATGTATACAAGTCAAAACTGCCACCTCTAGTATAATTTAAAGTTCCTAACAAATTATTGTCATCTTGGTGGTATTGATTCCACATTTCCACTAGACATGCAGGTTATTCTTATTCTGGCCGTGCCGCAGCCTTTGCATTTGGAAATATTGATCCAGCTAACATGTAAGCTTATTCCTCAAAAAAACATAAATTTATATAAAAATATATATTTATTTTTATATGTGGGAAAATGTTATAATAGCAGTGTACATAGGTTAGTGGTCTGTATTAGTGATTATACTTAATAACATAGTGGAGAATCAACTGGTACAAGTCAACAACGTAAAAACGATGGTGTGGCGAGCATCCTTGTCAGATAATGAGTTAGTTTGGTACTCATTCTTATTTGAAATGGGATAGTTTGGTAGTTTAGTGATAATTAATAAGCCACCGCTCTGTCTAAGGGCGCGTAAGCAAGAGACCACTTATCAAGTGATCAAATTAACATGTTCAAAAAGTACCAATTACCAGTTGGAGACGTTATTGAGTATGATTACCACAACAAATCACCATCCTAAGTATATTGGTATTCTATGACATTAATCCTATATATATGTATAACTGTATAAAGTATGTTTTTATCTATTGTTTCGACATAACCACATGTAAGATTGTAAGCTATGTTATATATCTGCATATTTCAGTACTCGAATATTTCTTCTTGGCCCGTCTCATCATCATTACACTCCTAAATGTGCTCTTTCAAAAGCAACAATTTACAAGACACCAATAGGCGACCTTCCTATTGATCTTGAAGGTACTTCTACATTACTTTCCTTCGTGAACTTCTGTATTGAAGTTAATGACACCATAAATTATGTTTGATTAAAGTTTGTTGTTAATAAATAATAGTTATTGAAGAGCTAAAAGCTACCGAAAAGTTTGACATGATGGATCTAAATGTTGATGAGGCTGAACATAGCATGGAAATGCACTTACCATATCTCGTCAAAGTATTCCGCGGGTTAGTATTTTTTTTCTCCTAATTTTGACCCGTTTACTTGAGAATGGGGATGCCTATGGCTAGGATTTATAGTTATTGAGCCGGGTTGACGATGTTTCTAGAATCATATTTGATGAACCCAACCCGTTTAGACCTGGAACAAATATGACCTCTTTTGACCTTTTCCTTAAATAGTCAAAACCGCCTCTGAATTTACAAGTCTGCACTTTACACCTTACAGGCATACGGTTAAAGTTGTTCCTATTATGGTTGGTGCTGTCAGCGCTGAAAATGAAGCCATGTATGGACGGCTGTTGGCAAAATATATCGATGATCCAACAAATTTCTTTTCAGTGTCATCGGATTTTTGTCACTGGGGTTCTCGGTATGTTTTCTAAATTCCGTTTTTTTATTTTTTTATTTTATAAATGAGATAATATATACAGAGACCTCCATATAGATTATATCTCAATTGATTTGTGTTTTTGCCTAATTTATATAAGTTTATAGGTTTAACTACATGCACTATGACAAAAAACATGGACCTATTTATAAATCGATTGAGGCGTTGGACAAAATGGGGATGGAAATTATAGAAACCGGAGATCCAGATGAATTCAAACAGTATTTGTTGGAAACTGATAATACTATTTGTGGGCGTCATCCCATCAGTGTTTTTCTCCATGTAAGTAAATTCGCTGACGTTCTTTTATATTTTTTTTAAAACCCGAAAACAGGTTGAAATAGTTGCGCAAAGGCTATTTTCTTGGTCATTTTATGTATTAAGTTTTTTTTTTTTTTAAAGACTTGTAAGTTGTCAAAGACTTAAAACACATATCCAAACACTCCTATATCTTTCTTATTTATCTTTTTAGTTTTTATTTTAAAATTTTCTAATAAATCTCTCTGGTGATGGGCAGATGACAAAGAATAGCTTGGCGAAAATAAAAATAAAATTTCTGCGATACGAGCAGTCGAGCCAGTGCAAAAGCACAAGAGACAGCAGTGTGAGTTATGCATCAGCAGCAGCCAGATTGGATCAATAAGATTTCTAATCCTTTGTTTATACATTACAATATTTGATCCTGTTTGCTTCTTGTCAATAAGATAGACATTTCTGAATTTCAAAGTAAAAAACATGTTTCAAATAAAAAATATCATAACGCAACAACGGTTAAAACATAATGTAATGATCATATTTTGTTAAGTTTGGCGAGGAGGAACACGGATGCAGAAGTGACTGCAGGAATGAAAATGTCGTTGGGAATGGCAGTGGCGCCTGCTCGTTGCTTGACAAACGTGGTTACAATCGGATTCCAAAGATGAAGAGGAGTATGTCTTTGATTCCCAATCCGGTAACACCGGAATGCAGGATTATATCTTGCATGATCCTTTGAAACTCTTCCTTGCTCAATTTCTTATCATTTCCTTTGTGGTGCTTCTGCAATTCATTCCCATGATTCCATTCCAAACATCTCATCAACTTTTGAATCATATTTATTTGCCTAAAATTACAAATCTGAATTGTGTATGTTGTTGTGTTCATTAGGAGTAACTAATGGTGCTAATTTTTATATAAAAATTTGTAACTAAAGATTTAGATTATTATTGTTATAATTCTTTTTTTTTTCTAAAAGAAAAAAGTAAAAACAAGTTATTATGGAAACTTACATTGTAGGCTTGTTCAAGGGTAGAAGTCTTTGGAACTTGAAATTGAGTGCTACCAAGCATGGTGTTCATTTCTCTATCAAAATCAATATACAATTAGTAGATGTTGCATTTAGTATGGTATAAAAGAAATGCTAAATAGAGAGACGGAAAAAATACCCGACGATCTCACAGACTACATGATAAAACTCAGCCGAGTTCCATATCTTATTACGGTCTGAAAAATGTTTGTCGTAGTATCTTCCTATGGTTGGACCAATATCATTCTTTTCCTCTTTTCCTGTCGGGTTGATTCATTCATATCGGGGAAAAAAGAAAAATATTGTAAAAGTATAAATAAAACAAAACAAAAAACAAAAACAAATAGATGAGTGAACATGTTACCAATAGTTTGGCCCATATCTTTCAAATGTTGAATGAGACTTGAGTTTATGTGTAGTTGTATATATGAACAATAAGATGGAGTTCATATGAATGATTCTTGTCAAGAAAGAAGGGAATACTTGCATAGTGGTTAAGAAGAGATGTGCTTTTGATTGAAGAAAAGAATAGAAAGATTTTAAAGATTAGAAAGAGTTTATATGTAAGGATTGATCCATCTTCTTTATAAATTATAACAAAAAAGCCCTTTAACTCAATAAATAGTAATTTAACATAAGGCATTAGTGCTAAACTTCCTCAAGTTAAATAGCTAAAAGATTTAAAATCCAATGGACATGAATAGATATATCAAACATTTTTAAAGTTATCTTATTTAAAATTTAGACACTTACAAAAACAATATATTATATAATTATATTTAATAATAAAATTCTATGTGTAAACTGATAGAAGGGTATTTAGAATAAGATCTACATGTCGTCTTGTCTTGGCCAAACAAAAACCATGTGTTTAACTTGTTACCAACCCTTATGAACCATCTATCTTGCGACCTAATTCAATTGATTAAATGCGTCATGAATACCATAACTCAACTTTGATATCTCATTTAGCCCTCTGGCCTACAAAAGTTTCGTTTATAGCAAATCTGGAGAGGGTTCATTATCCTTAGATCGACAATACTTTCAGCCAGCATGATTATTCAACGCCGGCGCTTCCTAATATCTTGAGCCACTAAAGTCTTTTCAATAGAGTAACTAAAATGAAAATAATTTTTTATTACCGTTTTTACGGTTCCATATTCACACACCCCTCTAGAGAATGATGTATACTTTTCCATTCATATTATAGAAATACCAATAATAATATATATTCATCCCCAGGGGGGCAATGATTTGTCTTTAGTAGACTAGGGTTTACAATTCAGAAAGGAGTGGCGGCGTAGCTTGTTGCCCGTCTACCTTCTATTATGATGTAACTTTCGTTTTAATGAAAAATGTTTATTTGTGGTTATTCAAAAAAAAAAAAAAAAATCAATAACAAAACTAAGAAAACCACTCATTGATCCCCCTATAAGGTCAACCCAACAAAGTCAACTTTATTTTAGTTATACTCACAAAACTAATTTATCATGTTCGACCCGAAGTCCGAAGCTTTATTAGTTCTAAACTAGAAAGTCAAGAAAGGAATCCATGTAGTTGACTTCTTTACATAATGTCCATTTGCCCATAGTTGACTTTGAATTGGTCCATACCAAATAAAAAAGCCATCTATATATACATACAGATTTGCATATCTTCCACTTCCACAAAGCAAATAGATCTGCAAATCATGGAGTACAAGCATTTCAGCCATGAACATAACTTGTCCATGTACCAAGTGCAGCCCGGGCAACAACTGCGGTGCTCTGGCTGCGACAAATTTTGTGATAAAACTATTTACGCGTGTTGGCAGTGCAACTTTTTCCTTCATGAGCATTGTGGGAACGCCACTCGATATATAAAACACCCTTTTCATTCGCCTCATTATCTCATTCTTAGCCCGTACCCAACTTACCCGTCAAACTGTTTTTTGTGTAACGCGTGTGGTACCAACGGGTCGAGGTTTTCATATTGTTGTGCTTTGTGTGAAGTTGATCTACATGTCAATTGCGCTTTCCTACCCCAACGGTATGCATGTTCTAATATTCTGTTGTTTTGTTATTCTTTATATTGCGAAATAGGCTCAATAGCAATGGTCATTTCAGTTATTTTAGCATGATTAGCAACACGACGGAAAGGGATTCAACTTCTAACAATTATGATTATGCATATAGGTAACTCATAAAGCTCATCCACACGAGCTAGTCCTTAACCATAGCAGCCAAACAGGGGTTCAAAACCAAGTGTGCAAAATGTGCAGAAAGCCGTTGGATTCAAAGCATTGGTCTTACGAGTGTCTTGTGTGCGCAAACTATGGAGTTCACACGTTATGTGCAACAAACGAGATAAAAATGGGTTTGTACCAAATGGATGATGGGTCAGATACTGAACCTAGTGATCAAGGTGCACCAACAGCTCAGCAGGGTCCTAGTGATGGTCAGGTTCAGTGGAACTAACACCAATGGAAGCTCTTGCACTTCTTATGGGACTCTCAAATGCTTCTTCTTATGTATAAGCTTGTATCGCTATTTTTTGAAACCGAGTCTTTGAATAAATAATCATGAGTTTGAGCCTTAAAACTAAGGGCTAAAGGCATCAAAATTCAAAACATATTGGACTTGACACATGTTGTAATCGTGTATCATTGTTTTTAAATGTACCCGGACTTGAAATTTCAACTGTTTTATGTAATGGTAGGAAACTGATAACATGACACCATTAACTTTAACTACTATTAGCATGACATATACTGTATTTGTGTGTATCTAAGATGTTAATAATATAAAAGCAGAACACAATCAGAAAATAAAATTGTTAACTAAGATGTTAACATAATTCATATATATATAAACAGTTTCAGAAGTCACAACTAAATCTAGACCACAAAGAACACAATTAGATTCAAAAGTACAATAAATGAATCATTCCTATATGACTACTATATCTACCAAAGTTTCATTATTTTAAGCTGTTACTAGATGACTAGCTCCCTTTAAAGGAAGCATACAAGAGTAGGTAACATACTTCACACTGTCTAATAGAACCACCACAAATATTCTTGAAAACGAATTACCTTTACCACCACCCGCCATCATGCTGTCCAGATCACTGCCATCTCCTGCCTCCCTTGGGTCAACCAGCACCGAAACCACCATTGATGAGCCTGACTTGTTTTTTAGGCGGTCCTCGTGCTTTGAGTCATGACCTGCCACTTGTTCCTTGGTTATGTTGGTGGTGGAATTCGAAAGAGGTATGGGAAGATCATGGAGAATTCTTCTGTTCTTTACGGTGGTGATGTAGGTTGAATTGTGGTTGTTTTTGGTGGCGGTGATGTTGGCGATTGACGTGGCAGGAACTATGGCTCCTGAAGCTCCGGCCGCAGATGTATCAAACTGAAATACTTCAGTGCACATTCCTGAACTCAACATCAGTCCTATGCAACACAAACAAATTCAGATTAGCAAAAGAATAACATAAACAATAACATTATTATCGGCTATAGAACAAGCACAATCAGGTGCTATCGAACTGTAATATAGATACAAGATTGAACAACATTTACCAGAAAGACCTTCGCGAAACCATTGTTGCAGTTTGCCATCAACATGTTTTGACTGCAAATTCTCCTCATTTGATGGAAGAGCTCTTTGACGATCACTCGAAGTTCTATACATATGCGGCTGTCTTCCACCATTCCTTTTTACAGACGGAATAGGGATTGCAGGGACCAAATCTAGCGCTGTTTCTTGTTCTGCCATAGCTTTCTCACTTGCTAGAACCGAAGATATTATCAAATTACCATCAATCTTCACGAGCTTATTGTTTCTTGGTACATAAAGAGACGCAACAAGAGGCTCACTAGCGTTACGGCTAGTTCCATTGACATGTTCATCGCCCATCAACACCTTACCATGGTGTTGCTGATTGTATAACTTATAATCATTAAGCTTAACAGGATAACCACCATCTGTTACTCTCACTCCACCAAATTTCACATTCATAATCGGAACTAACCCACCAAACAGCACAATAAATAACAACAGTCCAAGAAAGCTAATACCAGCTACCTTTTTAGTTTTCATCTTTGATTTACCTTCACTTTTCTTAACATCTGTTTTCGACTTCAATGAAGACGAAGGCTGTTGAGTCTTCAACCGCGGAATTGGGACTAACGGAACTTCAGAACCATGTGATTTGACAACATAAGGTGAATATGGCATCCACGGATATCCCATTGGCGCCATTGCAGGGTACGGCGGGTACATAACAGGCGGTGAACACACACCAGCACCTGAACCAGCAGCAGCAGCAGCCATTTGTTGCTTCAACGTTGCGTTCTCCGCTGCAAAGTAACTAATTCTAGCATTCAAATCATGAATAGTTGCTTGCATTGCTCTCACTTTATCTTCTAACTCCTCAACATACTGTTTCTTCCTCTGTCTCGACAGCTGCGCGCTCTCTCGGTTCCTAACCAACCTCGCTTTCTTCTTCTCGTCATCTTCAGTTGTCGTTGAACCTTCATTCGACCGTTGTTGCTTAACCGTTTTACACTCCGAATTCACATCCAAACTCTCATTCTTCCTCTTCAAAACATAATTCCTCTCCGTATCTCGCTTCACATTATTCACAACCGAATTTCCAGAATCATCGGATGATGTACAAATCACATCAGCAAAACCGACACTATTTCCAGATCCTTGAGACGAAACTGGAGTCTCTACTCTAACCGATTTCACAGTTTCCTTAACAAAACCTCTACCGGAATCATCATCCGATGACGTAACGTTCACGTCAGCGTTAACGTTAACAAATCCAGAAGCATCCAATCCTTGATTTCCTAACAAAATTACATAATCAGACACAAAATCAATGAATTCAGTATGAATGCAACAAATTAGGTGACGTGGCAACAACGGTTTCTTAATCAGATGATAATTGATAATAGATCATCAAACGGATTATAGATTAATGAAAGGATTAAGGATGAATGAATAACCTGGTGACGTGGCAACAACGGATTGGTGATGAGGCATAAAATTAATAGATTCAGGATGAGGTTGATCATCGAAGGGGATATCGAGGTCATCGAAGTCGAAGGAGAGGAAATCGTCAGGTAATGTGACGTCATCGTCGGAGAATAGGAAGGGGCTGAGAGGTGGAATAGGGAGTAAGGATAAGGGATCGTCGGTAGCAGCGTTGTGTCGGCCATTGTTGTTAGGGTTTTGTTGTCGGTGATGGTCGTCGGAGAAGAAGGTTCTAGAGTTACGAGAGATACGTGTTTGGTTGAGTTGAAGATGTAAAACGCGTGTAATGTGAAAAACTGAAAACCTTATTCGTAAGCCTGTTAAAAAATATATAAGAGTCAAATACCAAAGTTCTGTCCTCGGTTTTTAAAGTTGTAAGAATACCTGGTTATGTTTTGGTCCAGCCCGGTAAGAGAAGACCCATGGCTGAAAGGTCATGGGTTTGATTTTTGAAAACGTCGGGTTTTACCGATTATTTTATTGGCATGCTTTCGAGCGAGTGGATAGTCGGATTTTTCTCGGAACGGGTGAACTTGGTGAAACGAGGAGCTCCCTTACATGTCTGGCTATGCCGGGTGGAAGGGGTCTTGATTTGACTGAGTTGGGACTCTGAAGTGAGTTCTTGGTGAATTTCGTTGAGTGTTAAAAAAAAGATTATGGTATGTTTGTTAAGGAACGTTTAGAAACTTTAAGCTTTTATGAAAAAGCTCGTACTTAGTAAAAAGTCTTGTTTGGAACGCTCCATATTGAAACTTTTAGAGACTTTAAGCTTTTATGAAGGAGCTTGAAGCTTTTACGTTAGGAGAAAAAACTCAATATTGAAATGCTACTTGTACTAACGTTTAATAAAAAAACTCCTACTAGCTACAAGTTATTAATGAGTAAAATGACACAAATACCCCTTTTAGTCATTTTATCTATTTTATTAAAAATTCCAACTACTTTGACAAACACCAAAATATATTTAAAAACTACCAGCTATAAGTTTTCAGCCACTAGCTAGTTTTGCCAAACATACCCGAGGTGACCCCCAAAAAACCAACCCGATTGAATAAGCCCACTATTTCTTGTTTTAGTGTTTGATAATAACTTGTAATAATATATCATATCAATCGACATCAACAAACCAGAACATGTCAACTCATCTCGACCTCATCACGTATTCATGTGAAAGCTAAATCAAAGTCAACAAGTCATGAGAGTCATATCAAACGGATTTAGCATCACGCAAGAAGATTTTATGCTTTGTTGGTCACTTCACAAATCCTCTGTCTCTGTAAGCGGTGATGTTACAAGTGGCGAAGCTTGTAGATCGAATCGGCAGAGGCTGGACTCATTTTTTTCCGATTGCTATGGGCCGAAAGATCAAGTCGGTGGGGGCCGGACTCGATTGCTATAAAAATTACCTACGAAAATCACAAAATTCCACTAATGCGTCAAAAAATGGCGGGGGTCGAGGCACCCTTGGGCCTCCTCTATCCTTCGCCCCTAGATGTTACATAATGACGCTCTCAAAGTTTGAATCCTCACACTTTTGATGAGTGATATTCTTTACTAACTTTTACTACTACTAGGACACACATACTAAATAGTCTTCACATTTTAGTCTTCACACTTTTGATGAGTGGTAGTCTTTACTACTACTAGCCACTAGGACACCACCTTAGGGGACTATTACATACCAAAGGGAGATTTACATATATCACAATGCAAAGATTAAAACTCATAACCACTAAGTTAAAACTAGGTTAGATATTAATAAACCAGGTTTTAGAGGCCATGTAAGAACATAACTATCTTTTAAAAATGATTTATGATGCACCGGTTAATTCAATCGCAATTAAAAAATGTAAAAAAAAAACTATTTATTAAAAATGAAGTCTTAAAATTAAATTATACTTAATAAAAATAAGTTGCCCACACCATGGATAGTTTCTCAGTTTTTACAAGGCATCGCTTTGCCATAGAACATGGTAGATATAGCTCGTGTCATTGTCGGGTTCTTTGGATACATGACAAACATGTCAACTCTTCCACTGAGATACACAGGATGTGAAACTTTAGACGGATCCCTATCAAGGGCGGCAACCCCTTTGTGAAAAATACTAGATGAAAATACCTCCATGTGAAGAAAAAAAAGGAGAGAACAAATAAATTAAAGGTGTTGTATATATTTTAACATAAACTTACGTTAAGTTGTACCCATAGAATATTACATGACCTAAGGTATGTTATAATAGTTTTACTTTATTATGCAACTTAAAATAATATCATGTGATTAAAATAGGTGATGTACACACCCACGCAAGCCAACAAGTTAATGTTTATCCGTCTTTGGGTGGGTGATTTGTTAAGGTCATACCTAAAATTTGTTGGATGTAATTTCTGGTTCAAGTCAATGGATCAAGATAATGGACTGATAGCTAGAGTTACGAATTAAATGGGTCAAGTAATTGATGAAATTAATGTTAACTGTCTTTTGGCCCCCTTATGTGTTCAAGCTCCGTCACTGTTCAAGATATTCAAGTCTTAACAAGTAGTTGCATTTCAAGAGTAGTTTAGCATACACGTATAATTTAAATGTGTCACACGATAAGTCCTAACTCATGATTAATAGTTCCATCAAATGGTTATCAAGATCAATACATAATAATAAATTTACCTTGAAACCCAACATGTATCACATATATTTTGACCTATTATGCCCCTTTTATGCATAGTTCCATATACAATTTGACTTCAAAAGTTAGCTATCACTGGCTATTAGACACCTCATGACCATTTAAAAACAAACACAAAAACACATGAATTGCTGCCATTACTTAGCTCTATTATGGAAACATAATGAAACATTGTTTATACAAAAAAGATGACATGGATATTAGTATATACTTACAAGGAGAAAGGATTACACTGGAAAGAATCTACTATAGCTTTCAGTGTTTTCTGGGATGTGGGCCATTGTTTATCACTGGCACTAGCAACAAATAAGATCACAGTATTTCCCTTTGCTGTAGCCTTTGCAATGTTGTGTGAACCAGTTAATGCAAAGGGTGTCTCTAAAAGATACCTATAGTACTGCACAATATATTTGAAAAAATAACAAGTATATCACTTCACATGACAAGTATATCCTATTGATTTTAAGGTAATGGTAAAAAATTTAAAAACTATTTGGTCAAAAACAAGAATTAAGTTTTGAGCTTTTTGAATTTGGTTTGGAATTCAACTCAATTACAACTGATAAACACCCTTGCAGGCAGTTGGAATTCGATGCATTTGAGGGCAGGCGCCACATGGTGACCACTACTAGTCCTACCAAGCGAAACACTGAATAAACGCAAAGGAAAAATCCTGGATAACTTTTTACATGTTAAACAACTTCATCTTGAACTACATTATATACCATTATTACTCTAGTAAATCAAGATGGAATATAAATTTGTTGCTCTATTAGGTAGCATTAGCATGAGAGGAAGTTTACTGATTACAAATATACTTGAAACCACTGTCAAGAGATTTTTTTTTTGGACGGCCGTCATATTTCTTTAAAGGGGTAGTGTGGTTCAAGTTAAAAGTGTTTATAAAAAGAAGTGGTATAAAGAAAAAAACATGACCGCAAGATGAGTTTATAAATCAATACCGTTTGGTCTCCAATCTTTTCAACTGATGTTTCAACTAGTTCTTCATCTAAATCAAGAGTATTTCCTGTAACAAACGGGCCAAGAGACCGATAACCTTTTCTGGGTTGCCAATATCTTCAAGTGTTGCATTAGGTTTATTGGTCAAGCGTATAAGCGGTGAAGCCACCACTTGAACTTTGCCTTGCTTTTCATCCTCAAACTTCACCTCAATCCAAGGCTCTGCACATTTTGGCTGGCAATAATTCCCTGATAATATGTTAGCGATTCGCAGTTGCTTCCATGTTGGTGGAAGAACAAACTTGTATGGCTGCACGTTTCCTGCAAGCAACTACAATCAAAATTTTACTACAATAACAAAAAATGCAGAAACTAGAACATGAAATAAGGGTCTAGCATCAAGAGAGTTGTAGCAGTTAGTCTATTAAACCGAAGTATTAGATATAAATAAAATATAGGATAACTAGAAGTTATGATTATATTAGAGTTCCTTTGTAATTTCTTACTCAATATTGTACTCCTATTAGATTAGATTTTTATCATTCAATGGCTTCAAATTACAGGATTACCGGATATAGATCCTACTCAAGTACTTACATATTATGGATATTTGATTCACCCTAGCGATAACAAAAAATTCCATGCCCGACAGTTATACTCGAAACATCCAGGATGGATATACGGATATGGGACTAGGTATTAGATTAGTTGTAGATATTTACGTGGGTACATGACGTGTATGAGATTAGGTGATACTCGACCTGATTACCCGAAAGCATATACCTGTTTACCCAAAAGTTTTTTATTTTAATTTTCTCTTACGTTTTCTAGCCATTTTAAATATTTCAAACACTTTTTATGGTGATGTTGAAGTGTATCTAATTTATAGGATTTTATTATGTTTTAGACTTTTAGTTGTTATAAACAAACTAACAATACACTTTTGCAACCTGACAAGTAATTACTAGTACAGAGCCAGGCATGAGACTTGACAAGGATGTGATGGCTACTGGTACCGTACAGAACCAGTACTGTATCGCATAGTACATTAGTACTGATATCAACATTTTGGGAGAACTAGTATACCGTACTATATATGCTCATCAGGGCAGGGGCGAAGTATGCTTTGGGCCAGGGGTGGCCCTGCCCCCCCCCCCCCCCCCCTGTTTTTTGGCGTAGTAGTGGAAATTTATGATTTTCATAGGTAAATTGAGTCCGGGTTAAGTTCGGCCCCCGCCGATTCCGAAACCAAGCTTCGCCACTGCATCAGGGTATGGTACAATACCATTAAGACTATATGGTGTGCCCCCCTTTCCCCCAACTCCCCCAAATGCCACGTCAGCGCCACGTCATTTCCCCCTTCTCCTCCCCCAAAGTTTGGAAATGGTATTCCCCTTCTTTTTTATTATTAAAGTTTGATTAAAAAAAAAAAAAAAAAATTAAGCCAATCACAACATCCGGTGCCTGCGGTGGATTTTCCCCTTCTTCCCCGGAAACTTTACGGGAGGGGCGGTGTTCCCCGAGTTCCCCGAAGACAAATCAGCACCCCGGGCTCTCTCCCCGGGTGCATACCGAACAGTCTAAGAGTCCTAAACCCGTACTATACCACATGGTACAATGCCAAAATTAAGCTAAATTCAAAATCGGATATCGTACTATATATGTTCAGTCAGTACCGGTATTTTCTTTAACAAACTAAGACTGGGTGTAGTGGAAGGAAAGAGTAGCGCCCCCTCTTTCTTTCTATTGGTTGAAAAATATGGTCCCACCTCCAAACAAAAAAGTGGCGCTACAAAAGTAACGTTCCACACCCATTTCTTGAATTTTAAGACTGCATAGCGCCCCATAAAGCCCTGGTGTAGCAGTGTTCGGGCGCTAAAATGGGATTTTAAGCCCCCATAACGCCCCATTACACATGGTCTAATGGGTACATGACTTTTGCAACCTAACAAGTAATTACGAGTACTAGGCGCCAGACATGAGACACGGTTTTACTATCAGGTATGACACCTGACGGGGATCAGTCATCAGATGGCCGTTGGTATTGTACGGAACCGGTACCATATAGTACATTAGTACCGATAGCAACATTTTGCTAAAAACAAAACCGAATGTTGTACCGTGTATATGTTCAACCAGTACAAGTATGGTACGGAACCATCAAAAGTCCTGAACCAATACCATACCGTATAGTACGATCCAAAAATTAAGCTGAATTCAAAACCGAATATCGTATTGTACGTTCGGTCAGTACCGGCATGGTACTGTAGTGGGATTCGCCATGAATTTCTCACCCTAATACCCGGAATACAAATACCCCTCTCAAACACGTCTCATTGTCATCCCTAACCCATCAATGCACGTAACAAATTAACATTTTCAATCAATACTACACGTCAAATTATCATTTATCATTACTAAAAAAAAAAGTATGAAAACAAACAAACAAACAGAAATTAAAGATTACCTGCACGAAGAGCAGGAGTATCCTTAGAAGAGGCTTGAAACAGAACAAAACCAGGATCAGAACTCGACTGAGGAAGATACGAACCAACCTCAACCTCTTTAGCGTGTGAAACAGAAGGTGAATGCAATGGAATTAAGGTTGTTAAGGGTAGTAATACAGTGGACCCTTTAAGGAATTGTCTTCTAGAAGATGACTGAAGCAACAATGGAGATGATAATGATGGTTTGGGTTTGTTGGAAGAAAGTGGTTTGGAAGAAGAAACAATGGTGGATAGTGGTGAAACAGAAGCAGAAGCCATTGATGACATTGAGAGAGAACAAAGGAAGTTGTAACAGTTTGTTCTGGTTTTGGATATGGTTTTGTTTTGGACCGTTCATGACAAACATGTCCTTTTGTGTTTTAACGATTTATCTTGTGCAAAAAATTTTTATTTAAATAGGGAGAGAACAAAGGAATGTGTAACTGTTTAATCTGGTTTTGGATATGTTTAACCCGGATATAACTATGAGGGTATAAGGGGCACTCCTAGAAAATATATTTTCTTTCAATCATTTTAACCAGTTATACACTGCCATATCACTTCACTGATTTAATTCACTGAAACACTTTTTTGTAGGCAGCACTCCACTGATTCTTTCATTATATTTCATTTAAATTTGAGAAAACTAACCGTTATATAGGCAGACGGTAATTTTAATTACCGTTACATTTAAACCGTTGCAACCATTTGGAATCTTTACCGTTCCGGTTTGGTCTATAAAAACACCTTAAACTTACTTCATTACAAAAAATCACACAATAAACCGGTTATACTTTAATCGTTTCGTAAAAATGGACCCGTGGAATGCAAATGAGGATATCGCGTTAACGAGGGCATATCTGAATGTGAGAAACACATGGGTTCATGAAGTCGATACCCCAATTTCGTTTTGGCACCGGTTGTCGGGGATATTCAATAATTTAACCGGCACAAATGACCGCTCCAAGGATTCGCTCGTTCGTAGGTAGATTCTTCTCTGGTCCAGGTTTCTCCGTTGGAACGTCCTCTATGAAGCCACAATGGAGAGGCACCCTAATGTTCAAGAAGACATTGCAATCCAACTCACTCGCGGCGACTACTACCGTGCACAAATGACTAACTTCACCCATTTTGCGTCATGGCGAATGTTGCGAGATTTATTTAATAATTAATGTTTACGGTTGTTTAATGTTTATTGTGTAATGGTGTTTAAATTTTTAATGAAAGTTAATCGTGGCAATTATTTTATGTGAATGTATGATTTGTATAGGGGTAAAAGATAAAACAAGGTCAAAATGTAAACTGTCAAAATGTAAACGGTCAAAAAATAAAACACGGTCAAAAAATCACGGTCAAAGGTGAAAGAAAAACGTGGCATATTATCATTGGTCAAGAAAATGACCGTTTATTTGTACCAGCACGGTAACAAGAACCAGATGACGGTTCACGAGAACCCTACCAGCACATGTGGCGGCGGTATTACCGTGCTGGTAATGGAAACAAGATTAGACTTAACATAGGTTTAGGGATGGATTATGCCTCCGATGAATGACCATACAAGAGATCTATATTGGTTCTTGGAAAGCAGACGATGTTTGTGTAGGAGGAGTGGGGTGCGACGGCTCCAAGGGAAAAGGGAGGCAAACCTTAACAATTTAAAAAGGTCCAACATCTTAGGTTTGTGGAAGATCATGGCGGCTAACCATATTAAGGTATGATCATACTTTAGTCAAGTGATGTGATGGTTCCTTGTTCTTGTTGTATTGGCCGATTACATCAAGGAAAAAGGAAAATAAAGTGTTGTTAAATCATAGATCAAGGTGTTAATTCTTGGATTATGGGATGTAAATCTTGTGTTATGATTATGTAGGTGATTAACACGACTAGAAAAAACTTGTGGGAGGTGCATAAGGGCCGAAAAAAAGAAAGGAAAAGGAAGGTGGGGGTGGCGGCTCAAGGTGGTGGTGATGGGAGTGTTATTTTGGGCAAGTATCTTCCTTAGATCTTTGTGTCGACTGATTGTTCTACCATTTTTGGTGTATGGAGATTTGATTGTTATTAAATGAGAAAAACATGAAATATGAGGATAAAAATGGTGACATGATTGCTCCAACATATTCTTAGACTAGGACAAACTCATGCATGCATATGATATATATAATTATGTATCTTATCTCTAATCCTAGTATTCTAATTTGAAAAGAAAACGCATTTGAGTTCCTATATATGTAAAATCTATTTATATATCCACGTGTATTAAATAAATAAACACATATACATATTTTTAGAAAAATTATAATAATTGTTTAAACTCGTGTCACCAATGCTCATTGAAATTGGTGAAATTATACTTGTTCAGGTCTTGCTAGACTTTCTCGGGGACTTATGCATATAAAAATGGTATCTAATATGGGTATTAGACATAACGTTGACTAGAAAATGTACGAATTTTGACCTGGTAAATCGGTGGGTGTCACAAACACCCCCTTATTAATAGCAATCTCCGACGACAATGCGACATTAGTGCTACTTAACATAGTTTTACGAACGCTTTCGTAACGCGGAGTTTATGTACTATGTAATGGTTTCCACTATTAAACTAATCTTAGCATGTTTGGCTCTCCATTTTTTCACCTCCTTATGACTTATAACTTCTCCAAGAAGTTAATAAGTTGAAACAATGTGTTTGGCAAACCAAAAGCAGGGCCGACTCAACCATATTGGGGGCCTGAAGCGAAATAAAAATACGGGGCCCTATTTATAAAAAATAAAATACTGAAAAAAAAATACAAAATTCGCTGGAAGGAGGAATTGATCTTCTGACCTTCTAGTTAACAGCTCCTGCACTAACCAACCGAGCTATTCCTTCTATATGCTCTAATACAGGTTTATTTTTATTATATATAATCAAACTTAGGAAAATTATGGGGCCTTTAGAACTTGGAGGCCCAAAGCAAAAGCCTTATTTGAATTGGGCTTGAGCCGGGCTGACCAAAAGTCATTATTTTAACTTTTCATTTAGCCATTGATAAGTTGTTTTGGAAAATTAAAGAGAAAAAATTACACCGTTAGTCCTTATGGTTTCCACCAAGTTTCAATGTCAGGTACTAAGGTTTTATTGTTTCAGCTTAAGGTATTAACATTTTAATTTGTTTCAATGTCAGGTATTAAGACTAACTTTGTTAAAATCTAACTAACTCCGTTAAAATCTAGGGGGCATTTTGAAACATTAAAATTAAAAAGGTTAATTATGTGTATTAATGGTTAGTCTAGGAAAAATATTTTATAAATTCTGTTGACCAACTGTTGACCCGTCTCTTGGACCCGGATTCTTGACCCGAACCCAAATACTCCATATCACCTCAATCCTTCATCTCCTTGACCCGAACCCTGCACTTATATCCAATCACCACCATATTCGTAGCCTGTGCACCATCTCCAAACCGTACCACCATAACCACCTCGGAAACCCATCATATAGACCCACCTCCAACCAACATTACCACTGTAACCATCCTAACACTACCACAGCCTGCTTCCGTCACCGCCACCTGTGACCATCGTAACCGCAACAGTCACCCAACCCGAATCTCTGTGGTTCTCCACCTTGTTCAACAATAAACACCACCATTACAACCTCCTCATCATCGGGTGCCAGAATCAAGAGAATAGAGGTGGTTTGGGGTTTTTACCTTGGTTTGATTTGGAGGCCAAGGGGGTCGTCGCTGCGTCTGGGTTCTGCTCCGCCATCGAAATCCTCCTTTCTTCTCCAAGATCTCTGTCTCTCACTCTCCTCTGATCTCTCTCCCGTCTCTTTCTATCTCTCTCCTCTGCTCGATCTCCTCTCTCTCTCTCTAATAATAATAAACAGCAAGGCGGTGGGGGTGAGGGTGTTGATTGAAGGATTCGACCGGTTGCCGGAGTTATCGCCGGAGGTGGAGACCTCCGATCTCTTTCTCCCTCTCGATCACTCTCTCTCTCTCTTCAACATATGGATGGTGTGTGTTGTTGAAATTAAGTACAGATATGTATGTGAGTTTTTATAAAAGAAAATGGGCATGTGTGTCAAGGTGAGGGGAGGATTTCAACAATTAACCTTTTTAATTTTAATGTTTCAAAATGCCTCCTAGATTTTAACGAAGTTAGTTAGATTTTAACAAAGTTAGTCCTAATACCTGACATTGAAACAAATTAAAAGGTTAATACCTTAAGCTGAAACAATAAAACCTTAGTACCTGACATTGAAACTTGGTGGAAACCATAAGGACTAACGGTGTAATTTTTTCAATTAAAGATTTGTTACTTATCATTGGTGAATATTTACCCAACATGCCCTCCTTTACCCGATAAGCCAAGCCAAACATTTCTTACAAAATAACTTAGGGGCTGCTTGTTTTTTTGCTCAGAAGCACTTCTGACCTCTTTTGTCTGCGTCGTGCAGACGCACGCAGACGTTTCGGGTCTGCAGATTATTTGTTTCTGGAATGAAAGGTTTTCCTGACCTCTTCTTGGTGCAGACTTGTTCCAAGGTCTTTTTCTCTTCTCTTCTCCTCACCCACCACCACCGTCCACCACCACCACCATCGTCCACCACCACCACCCAGCACCGTCCAACACCACCGACCACCGTCCACCACTGATGTGTTGCAAAACACATCTAATTTCTTATGTATTTTGTAATCATTTTCGAGTCTTTTTATTAGTGTTTTATTAGTTTTAGGCTTGTAGTTGTGTATTTTATTTATTTTAGCGTTTCATTAGATTTTTATTAGTTTTGAGTCATTTCTAGTATTTATTTATATTATATTTTGTAGGTATTCATAGACGTTGGAGCGTAAATGAGAAATTTTGGTCGAGCCAAAACACGTGAGTGGGGAGCATGGTCTCGTAGTAATAATAATAATATTAGAAAAAAAAAACTACTTAAGGATTGTGAGACCTGGGGTCACGAGACCCAACATATGTTGGGCTAAAAAAAGTCAACGGAAAAATATTAAAAAAGAAAAAATACCCTACGACACTACGGCAGTAGAGATTAATAAGGAGAATTTTATCTTCGAAGGGGATTTTTTTTGTTGAATATTAGACCATCCACATTGGTGAACAAACTCAAGTTTGTTTGCCAAAAATAATATTAAAAAATTCAAAGTTGCCAAACAAACTCACAATCTGTTTGTTGTGGCAACCATGTTTGCAACCAGGTTTGACCCCCCACTAACTTAATTACTTAAATAACTTATAATATTTAAGTTTAAGAAAAAAATTAAATACACTGTATTTCTTAATTTTTTTTGTGAACATCCCGATATAAATTTTATTAAAAACCGAGTTCGTTTAAAAATTTATTTTTTAGGTTGAGTTGGGTTGTGAATGTGTGTAAAGTTGGGTTGTTTAGATTGAAGAGGGAGAAATTATTTTTTATTGTTCTTGATTGTTCACCATTGTGGATGGTCTTATAATCGATTGACAGCCGCCACGCCAAAGGGACGAAACACATCAGCAACAATCAAGGATTTGGAGAGGAGGAAGCGAAGGGTAGAAGGCACGAGTTCAAGATTCAAGCTACGGATTCGTGCACTGCAAGTTTTAGGTTTATATTTATTTACTCTGTGTTTATAAATATTAATACCATGACTTTGCATATTTTTGAACCTTTGTTTTTCTCTTGTTCCGTTGTTATGAATAGCTAAACTTTTTAGGCTACCTAGGTTGTTATGATGAATACTTAGCATTTTTATGATTTTCGGATTCGTTTAATTATATAATTGGCTTATGTTTTGGTAAAGATTTAATTGTGTTTGGTTATGATGCATATGCGTATTTAAGTCTAATTTATGATCTTTGATAGTTCCATATGTGTGTTGTTGAATGTCTTTTAGTTATAGATGCATGTTAGGTTGCCTGCTTTGTGCTTGTAACTAGTTTATGGTTTTTGACGTCTAATTCCATAGGAACTTGATTTGAGAGTTTAGAGGACTTAAGTATTCTGCCATTCCTTGAGACCGGGAGGTGATATGGTGTCGGGTTGTCTAGATCTTTAGGTATCGGGTAGAGGTGAGACGGGAGGTGATCCTTGCTTAGTGTGTCTTTAGATTCTTGTAATTCCGAATTATTTCCAAGCCAATTAGATTACTCCTTCACATTTTTAGATGTGTTGTGACTAGCGAGACCGGGAGGTAAGCGAGTCTTTCGAGTACCTTAGCATTCCCTAGTGAGGTGAGACCGGAAGGTGATCCAAGCTAGTAACCAGTGATTTACACGTCCCTTAGGATTTTCTGAGAGGCGTTAGTGAGACCGGGAGGTGATCTAGCATGCTTTAGGGGTTTCCTGGGTCGGGCGTATCTTTAGAAAACTTGGTAGCCAATCCATTATTCGATTCCGAGAGTTGTGAGTTTGCGGGTAGGATTCTAGACCTAGGTAGTTGCCTTCCATATTATCTGAGTTCGATCCAGTGTTCTTAGCTTCTTGTTTTCGTCTTCGTGTTATTTGTTTTATTACTTTTATTTTATTTGCATTTAGTTTAAAAATAATTCTCAAAAATTCAAATTATTAGGCTAGGAGTCGACAAAGGTTTAGTACCGAGAGTCGCCATATTGTGTCCACGGTTCGATATTCCAGACTTACTTGCTCTGCTACACTACGACCGGTACACTTGCCGTTAGTGTGTGGTTTTGTAGGTTTCTCCATTTTTAAAAGTTGACCGATTTATTTACTACACATTTCACACATCAACCACCGTCACCACCGCCACCACCACCATCCACCACCATCCACCACCACCACGGTCCACCACCCACCACGGTCCACCACCACCACCGTCACCGTCCACCACCACCACCACCACCACCGTCTTCCACCAGACTGCTGTAAAAAATCAATTTATTTAAATTTCAGTTTATTTCAGCAGCCTACAGACGTTAACAAACAAACAGTCTTCTTCTTGCAGACTGTAGACCTTTGGTCCACCTCTTTCCCTGCAGATGTGGTCCGCAGACTGCAGACCTTTTCCTACAGAAAAAACAAACAATACCTTATTAACTTATTGACTTTTCTCAGTACATAAACTCATCCAAACACTTTTTAAAAAACTCCATTTCCAAAATCATAAGTTTTGATATTGTAAAATATAATAATAAATATATGTAAATGGTAAATGTGGAAACAAGAGGGAATATTGTGATGATCGTCTATCTCTTTTTAGGGTTCTTCCAAACTGTTTCTTCTCATCAATCTTAACGAAATTTGTCGTGGGTTTCTTCTCAATCTCTCCGAATTTGTTGAGGTATGAAGCTAAATCTCATCATCCATCACCTTTTACTGTTGTTTATAGATTTAATCACATTTATACCCGTTTCCATTTCATTCATTCTTTCTTATCCTTCTTGCTTTATAAGAATACTTACTGTACGGACAATAGATATAATAAGCTTTTATTATGTAAAAGCTTTTTTTTTATTTATTCTTTGATGGTCTTTGTTAATTATGTGGATAATTGTTCATTAGTTTTCAGTTAATTGGATTTAGTAATGTTTTCAAGACTGTTCATTAGCAAATTATTGATTTTTAGGGTTTATTGTTTTATAAAAAAGATGCATTATCTATGTTGTACATAACTTTTGTCCAATCTCATCAGATTACTTGATATCTATGTTGTCAAAGCGCCTAGGCACACTTGTCAAGGTGCACAGGCTGAGCCCAGAGCCTAGGCGCTTAAACAACGAGGGCTTTTTTTAAATAGGGCGCATAGTATAAAATAGATTTTTAGGGATTTTAGAGATGTTTTAGGCTTGTTTAGGGCTACTTTAGGATGTTTTAGGGTTGTTTAGGACTTGTTTATGGCTCATTTAGGACGTTTTAGAGGTTTCAGGAAACTTTTAGCCTGAATTTAGCCGGAAATTGGCCTGAACTTGCGCCTCACCTCCTGAAGGCGTGCCTCACCAGTTGCAGTGCACTTGATGCGCCTCAGGCGCTTTTGACAACATAGCTTGATATAAAATATAAATCATTCGTTTGGTTGAGATGATTCACATTTTGTTTGTCAAATCGGTGTTTACATCGCCATCTTGTTCCAAATCAACCTATTTGTGTTAGTTAGTTAGTTTGATCAGAATAGGGCAAAAGTTATGTAATTGATATGATTGTGAGAGTATTATTAAATCTTTTTGTTAAATTGATAAATAGCATGAAAGCAAATTACTTTTAAAAAATGATTATTTCATTTGCAGGAACTAGTTTTGCTTAGCTATTCCACAACTATGTTTTATATTTTCGTACCGTTTTTGTGGGTTCATATTTGTACAGGTTTTGAGTGTAACGATGAATGCAAAAGTGAAATCAAGAAATGTTACAGAAAACGGGGACACGGGTGATGATTCTATACTTATGACTATAATAGGAAACAGTGAGGATTTGGCTCCAATAGTAAGACATTCGTTTGAAATTGGAAAACCTGAAAGCCTCATTCACCAACTCAAAAATGTTGTGAAGAGAAAAGAAGTTGAGGTTGAAGAACTGTGCAAACTCCACTATGAAGAATTCATTGTTGCGGTTGATGAGCTTCGTGGTGTTCTTGTTGACGCAGAAGGGTTAAAAAGTGAGCTTGCAACTGATAATTTTAGGTTACAAGAAATCGGCAGTGCATTACTTTCACGGCTTGAAGATTTGCTTGAATTGTATTCAATCAAGAAAAACGTGTCAGAAACGGTTAAAATGTCAAGAGTCTGTGCCGAAGTGTTGGATCTTTGTATTAGGTGTAACAAACATTTGTCTGAAGGTCAGTTTTACCCGGCTTTGAAAGCTGTTGATCAGATAGAGAAGAGTTATAAGAAGAATCTTCCAGTTAAGGCACTTAGAAATTTGATAGAGAAGCGTGTCCCGGTTATCAAGAATCATATTGAAAAAAGAGTTTGTGGTGATATTAATGAATGGTTGGTTCATATAAGAAGCACTTCAAAAGATATCGGACAAAAGCAATTGACTTTGCTTCCAAAGCTCGTCAAAGAAATGAAGATTTGCTTGCTCGCCAGAAGAAAGCCGAAGAAGAAAGTTCATTAGGGCTTGGTGATATCGCTTACTCATTAGATGTTGAAGAAATTGACGAAACTTCTATTTTAAAAATTAATTTAATGCCTCTTTATCGGGCATACTATGTCCATAAATGTCTAGGGATTGGTGATAAGTTTCGTGAATATTATTACAAAAACCGAACGTTGCAGTTGAGTTCAGATTTACAGGTGTCACCGGTTCAACAGTTTCTTGGATCACATCAGACTTATTTGGCACAAATTGCAGGTTACTTTATTGTTGAGGATCGGGTTCTTAGGACAGCTGACGATTTGTTATCGGCTAATCAAGTTGAAGCAATGTGGGAAACAGCTGTAACTAAGTTGACTTCGACATTGCAAAATCAGTTTTCTCAGATGGATACTGCAAGTCATCTTTTTCTTGTGAAAGATTACGTGACACTTTTCGGAGCGACTTTAAGGCAATACGGGTATGATGTGGGCCCGATTCTTAAAGCTTTGACCAATAGTCGGGATAAGTATCATGAGCTACTGTTGGCTGAGTGTAGAACTCAAATCAAGGATGCGGTTACTAATGATACTTGTAAGCAAATGGTTATGAATGAGTCAGAATATCAGTCAAACGTCTTGTATTTTCATCTGCAAACATTGGATATTATGCCGGCTTTCCCGTATGTTGCTCCGTTTTCATCAATGGTTCCTGATTGTTGTCGGATAGTTGGGTTGTTTATCAAGGATTCGGTTAATTACTTGTCTGGTGGTCAAGCCAACTTCTTTGACTTTGCAAGAAAGTATCTTGACAAGCTGTTAATCGATGTATTAAATGAAGTTATTCTTACCACAATTCAAAATGGCAGCACAGATGTATCTCAAGCAATGCAGATTGCTGCAAATATATTATTTCTGGAGCACGCATGTGATTATTTTCTTCTAACTTCAGCCAAACAATGTGGCATTCCATCTCGAATTATTTCAAGGCCTCAAACTACTTTAATGGCAAAACAGGTATTGAAAACTTCACGTGACGAAGCTTATCTTGCTCTTCTGAATTTGGTCAACTTGAAGTTGACCGAGTCTCTCGCCCTTACAGTGAACGTGAATTGGGTTATTGATGACGTGACACAACATAAAAGTGATTACATGAATGAGGCTGTTAATTATATCGACACTATTTTATCAGCCGCCCAACAGACTTTACCTCTTGATGTTGTGTATAAAATCGGTAATGGGGCCTTTGAGCATATTAATAACTCGTTTATGGATACACTACTTAGTGACAGTGTGAAACGGTTTACTGCAAATGCAGTTATGGGCATCAATAATGATCTAAAAAATTTGGAACAATTTGCTGATGAAAAATTTCATGGTGCTGGATTAAGCGAAGTTTATAAAGAAGGTAGTTTCAGAGGGTGTTTGCTTGAGGTGAGACAACTGGTAAATCTTTTACTGAGCAGTCAGCCTGAGAATTTCATGAATCCTGTGATACGTATGAAGAATTACAACACGTTGGATTACAAGAAAGTGGCAACTATTTGTGAGAAATATAAAGACGCTCCTGATGGACTGTTTGGAAGCCTTTCTAACCGAGGTGGTAAACAGAGTAACCAAAAGAAGTCAATGGATGTTTTGAAGAAAAGATTAAAGGAGTTTAATTGAGAAAAAAAATGGTAAGTAGAGTTTAGTTGAGAAATGTTTGAAAGTTTTGGTGGGAGTAGAATAAGTCGATGTTGTATTTTGTTTCTGCAAACTTTCGGTTATATATGTTGGTTTGATTTTGTGGATGATAATTTAATTTTACTTAATTTTCTAGTTCCTGCTATCTGAGTTTTTGAATGAATAGTTATGTCGTCATCATCATCATACTCGGGTAATCCAATCTATAGCAAGCTAAGGTAGGGCCTGAGGAGGGTAAGATGTGGACAGTCTTACCTATACCCCGTAGGAATAGAGAGGCTAAATAAATAGTTGTGTGTGCATTCTAATTTAAATAGTATTACGAGGCTTACAAGAGCACCATGGTAAGTTATGCATTGGTTGATAATGGTGTACTAAACACTTCCGTGCCTGTAAATTTGGTACGTTTTTTTTTTTTTTTTTTGCTTGTATCAATGTTAGTATGTCGCTATATTCTGTTAAGATGGTTTTTTGAATGTGGCTGTTATACATTTATCTGATATTGTGCAGGTAAGCTTGAAACATATTAAAGGTTTACATAATGCTGACTGAAGGTAATACTTCTGTTCCCTTCTAAATTTAATAAGTTCCATTTCTTGAGATTACCTTTACTAGATGTTTTTTTTTTGGGCAAAATTCTGCAACATAAATAACTTATATTATAGGATAAATAATTTAATATCTATTCATTCCGTAGTCAATAAAATAAAATGATTCATCGAATTAATGTTAGGACGACAACTTTTTTAAGCTGAATCATCTCAGTTTACCCCCATGAGGCTAAGCCTCTTATGCGGTTTTTCACAGCCTCAGCCGAGGCGAGCCTCGAGGCGTAAGCCTCAAAAAGCCTTTTTAAACCATGCATATAGTGGCCTATGCACAAAAGGCGTGCTTGGTGCCTGCGCCTGAAGCTTCTTTTTACCTGCGCCTCTTGTATGCCCATCGCCTCAGCCAGTCATAAGCATGGACTTACCACGCCTAGGCAGTAGGCACCCAAGGAGACTGTCCAAAACCAAGATAAAGTCAGTTCCGTGAAGGGTGGTTTAGGAATTTAAGGCTACTTGAACAATAATGTTTCTCATACAGTCATACTTGATTTTAGCTCTATATTTATAGTTGCGTAAATGGTATCCGTAAATTTTCATATATATTATTTTGCTAGGAAATCTTGCATAGTTAACGAGTTGTTGATGATCAGGCATGCTGGGTAATTCAGATCTATAAAGAAGGCACATTTACGCTGCACATTTCTTTAGTTCATCTTTTTGCAAGAAAATGAACCTTCACATCACATCACATCATCATACTCAGTTTATCCCACCTATAGCAAAGCTAAGGTAGGGTCTGAGGAGGGTAAGATGTAGACAGCCTTACCTCTACCCCTAAGAATAGAGAGGCTGCTTCCAGTGAGACCCCCGGCTCGATGTGGTTTGGTATCAAGCCTTGGACATAAGGCACAGAACACTTAGCAATCGGGACAAACACGATCGGTGCATGTACCCCTTTGTCTTTTGGCTATCAACGCCACCACATGATGCATGATTAACCGTCCGTCGTTTTTAACGTTATTTTCACGAAATTAGTAAAATAACGTTAAAACTAGTGCAACTTTACTTTTGCCCCCCCGAGGGCCACACATATATACATTATATGCGCACACCGTAAGTGGGGCGTAAAAATGAACCTTCAGATACGTGTAATTTTTCTGCAACATGTCAAAACTAACGACAAGAATGGTCTTCGGGTATGATTCTTCAACCAATCCTCAAGTTTTGTGTCCATGTTTTCTGTTTGTAGTCCAAAGTTTGGTTTCCATAAATACCGAAAACGAGCCCTGGTGCTTGAAACTAAAGCAATATAATTCGTTTTATCTTGTGTTTTTGCTTACACTTGTTAGAATTACCCGTACATGTGCTTTTTGGCTTCCTACATCATTAAAAAGGATAAAGAAATGACAAATAGTGAAGCTTTTTATTTTTTATTCGGTTTTGGAAAATATCTTTGTATTTTTTGGGTTTCTCGGTTACTTCTTGCCAAGAAGGGTGTTGTGCTTTGTGTGTTTCGACCATTTAATGTTTTGTGTGTTTCAACCATTTGACCATTGCTCCTCTAATTAAAACTTTAGATCCAATTAAAACCGCTACGCAACACTGCCGCCACCTTCTAGGATACTCCGAGGTACTTGGGGAGTTGGGGGTGATTTGACATGGCACCATATGATTGGATGAGGCTAGGATACTACCCTAGGGTGCCCTTCCCTCAAAGTCAGTCTCTCTTCTTTTTCTGTCCACTCCACGTTACCTGCTTTTACCATATTAAATATCGTTGCGTCTGAATTCAAACATTGAACGTCTTCTTCATACGAGGTGATCATTATAACGTCGTTCGTACAATGGGATTTGACTATAAGAAACAAATTAGTTTCCAAACACATTTTTCTTAATCGTAGATGCTATAATAAAAGCCCTAACAATGGAGGTTACTAGTGAAAATATGAACTAGCTTTTGTTTAAAGAAATTTTAAAATTTTGAATTAAAAATGGCTTGGGTGGATCAAGGGATGTCTTGGTTCCGGCAAGGGGTCGGTTTTGGTTAATGGGTCTTCGACTAGTGAATTCACCTACAAAAGAGGATTGAGACAAGGTGATCCTTTGTTCCCTTTCCTCTTTGTTATAGCGATGGAAGTATTGAATATGTTTATGGGGCAAGCTTCTAAGTTGGGTCTTTTTCATGGCCTACAACTCCCAAATAATGGACCGGTTCTAACTTATCTATCCTATGCCGATGACGTGTTATTCATTAGCGAATGGACTAGACATAATGTTCGAAGCCTCAACATGTTCCTTCGGTGCCTTTTCTTGACATCCAGTCTTAAAGTGAACTATGATAAATGTCTTTTGTTCGGTATTGGGGCGGATGCCCATGAGCTCTCGTCTTTCGCTAGGCTTCTTGGGTGTAAAGTGGGGTCTTTCCCTTCGGTGTGCCTATTGGGGTTAATATGAAGAGGGTTAAGTATTGGCAACCGGTCATTGACAAGTTCAATAAAAAGCTTTCTAATTGGAAATCTAAGACTCTCTCCTTTGCGGGGCGTCTTACTCTCGTGAAGGCGGTGCTTGGGAGCCTTCCCTCGTACTATCTCTCTTTATTCCTTGCTCCGAAGACTATAATTAAGAAAATGGAGGCAATTAGAAGAGACTTTATTTGGGGCAAAAACGGATCTAGGTGCAAGTTGAGATGGGTTAAGTGGGACAAAATGTTGAAACCAAAGAAGCTTGGAGGGCTGGGAATTGGGAGCATAGAAGATTTTAATTTGGCAATGATCACCAAATGGTGGTGGCGTTTCAAATGTGTAGATAAAAGCTTATGGCTCAAGGTTATTAACTCTATCCATGTTTCGGCTAGGGATAGATTGTTGATACCTTGCAGAAAATCTATATTAGGAGTTTGGAAGGATGTTTCTAATGTGGAAGGAAGGCTCTTCTGTAAAGGGATAGAGATCAAGAATAGAGTTTCGGTCAAGGTGAAAAATGGTGCTAAGACGCGTTTCTGGACCGATGTTTGGGCCGCGAATAACAGTTTGAAAGATATGTTCCTTGACATGTTCAAGCTGTCAACGAACAAGACAGGGGCTGTTGCGGATTTCTTCTCGGCTGGGGATAATGCGGCCGTTTGGGGCTGGAAATCAGCGCCTGAACCTGCTTCTAATGCTGAGTTGTTGCAGCTGGAAGGGCTAAAGGCGCTGATGCAGCAGGTCCGACTTTCGGATGGCGAAGATCGGTGGTTTTGGGTGAATGATAGCGGCGTAGATTTCTCCGTGAAAGATGTTAGATGGGGAATTGCGTCTAAGGCGGTTGATTCTGATCAGAATTTAAAGTTCTGGTGGAACTCATGGGTTCCTCTCAAAGTCAATTTGTTCTTATGGTGTGCTCTTCAAGACAGAATTCCGACTAAAATGGAGTTAAGCCACCGGAACATTCCTTTGCCGGATCTTTTATGCTGCAGATGTGGAATCGCTAATGAAGACTCGGGGCACGCTCTACTTAACTATTTATGGTCCAAGGCGATTTGGTGGAACATTTTGGTGTGGATTAAAATCCCGTGGCCTCTGGATCAAGTCGGATTAAAAGATTGGTTTCAAAAGTTGATGGAATCTCCAGGATCGACAAAATGGAAGAAGTTGGTGTATTCTGTTATGTTAGCTACTATGTGGAGGTTATGGCTTGCGAGAAATACAAGCGTCTTTGAGCAGAAATTCATCCCGGTGCAAACCACGGTGGATCTTATTAAAGAAGATGCGTACATGTGGGCTATTCATCGTGCGAAAATGCGATCTTTAGAGTGGACCGATTGGATCAATTTTGATGTAGCTCGTTTCGTGTAATTTTGTTTTTGTCGTTTGTATTTCCAGCTTCTTGCTGGCTCTTTATATTCAGCTATAAAGTGATTGCCGTTCAAAAAAAAAAAAAAAAGTTTAAAGGGCTAAAAAAACAAGTTCCAAAGTTTAGGATATGAGTGTTATATGCAACGTGGCAAAATTGACGACACTAAATTATATTGTCTAAGAAATTTATTGTTATTTATAACTAGTGTTGGAGCCCGTGCTTCGCGGTGGGTTTCATAGGAGGGTGCTGATGAGGATGTATTTGTTAATGATATATCGATGGGTTTTAGACCATGCAAGCTTTAATCCAAATGACAGTAAAAATAAGCAATCAACACGATCAAGTAAACATGTATAGAGTTAAACGTTAGCTTTTACTATAATATGGTAAATAAAAAATCTTTAAATTTGTTACTCAATATATTGAAGGATTAATATAGACTATGTAGCCTTTAAAAAATCTACATGACAATATAAAATAAGTAAGTAACGTGATTAAGTAACCATGTATAAAGTTAAAAGTTAGCTTTAATCATAATAAGCAAACTAAAAATAATTAGAATTATCAAAAAGTATAAAAGCACATAGTTGTGTTAAAAAGGAAAAAAAAAATTATTGAACTTCAAAGTTTGGGGGTTGAATTGTAAATCGTTTATAGAAAAGAATATTATTAAACTTAAGTATAATAAATCTATTAAATTATAGATGTTATATGATAAATTTATTAAAATTGAGGTTAAAAAGGTAAATTAATTAAATAAAAGACAAATAATAATATTTCAACTTATTTTTTACTATAGATGACGGATTCAAAAATTTTCTAATAACCTTGTTACTATTTAAATTACATTAATTGTGGGTTGAGCATTTTTTTGTTTGATTGCTCAATTGGTTTTGTGGCTGCTCAGTTTGTAGCCTAATGGGAAAAGCCATGTTTAAATCTCGACAAGTTGAGTCATTAAAAAAAGTTTACGACAAACCGAGACTTTAGTGACTATTGATTATTCGATATTTAACATTTTTTGTAAGGAAAATTTCATTCACAACAGCCATAAGCGGTCCTCAAAACAAGGACCTCCGGACAAACAAACGAATTACATCAAATCCAAATGATAATTACACCACTGTTTCCAATCGAAATTTTTTATTCTAGTTCTATGTCGAAACCAAAAATACGAGGTCGATTTGATACTTTCCAACACTTCAATCGGTCTTCGGGATTTGTGTGAAAAGATTCGATCATTTCTTTCAATCCATATCATCCACGGAGTGGTGAATATAATTCCACGAAGAATATACCTTTTCGAAGTCGACAAGGCTTGAGAATCAGCAACGTTCAAAATGTCCAGCACATCAAACGCAAAGAATGGACTCAAACAACACCACACACTAAGTCTACTCCAGATTTCCAAAGCGAAGACGCACCCGGTGAACAAATGCGTCGCGTTTCATGACCCGTTTGACAGAAAACGCACCGACCCGTTTAACATTATACTTTTCGTTAATAATTTTTCATTATATATTTGGTTTATTAATTACGTCCTTTTTAGTCAAAGATGTCCCAAATTCTTGACTTTTTAGCATCTACTTATTTATTAAAGTTTGTTTTGTTCTAAATGTCACGATATATGTCTGAACACACAATCAATGGTTACATGTGTAAGTTAATAATCCGTAGACCAAGTCACTAGTGTTAAATCATGGTAGTCAATTTTATTTATTGGTATAAGCGACTGAAAGCATGCAATGTCATTTGAACATCATATGAAAAACTATCATATACATCTTTTTACCGGTTACAACATAGGTCTACCAACAACTAATGTGAGAAATTGAGAACGTTGCACTGAGATCCATTTTAGAGAGAGGTTAAAAGCAAGTAGTATTTTGGATAAGATAAATGAGGGGAGGTTAAGATTGTTTAGACAGGCGAAGAGGAGGAGTGCGAAGGCTCTGATTAGAAGAGTGGAAATCCTCACTGTGAAGGGGATGAGGAGTAGAGATAGACCCAAGTTGACTTGAGACAAGCAAATTAGGCATGATTTACTACACCTCTGTAAGGATGTGGTCCAGGATTCGAGTTAGTGGAGGAATATGATTAAGGCTAACAACTTTTAGGGATGAGACAATAGTACTTAGCCGAGTCTTAAGGGCTTAGATCAACCTACACTTTAGGAGGACTATGCATGGGATTGTTTTCTTGTACTTATGTCTATATGTGCTTTCTTGATGTTACATATGTTTATGTTCCACTATGTTGTTCTATCATCATTGCTTGCGGTATTTGGCAGCTTTTTACCTATGTTAATTTCTTTTAGTTCCGTTTGTTTGTCTCTTGTTTGTTTTCTAGGCAGGGGTATATCTGGAAGCAGTCTTTCTATTCCTAGAGATAAAAGTAAGGTTTGTTTATATCACACCCTTCTTAAACCCTATTAATAGCTTTACTATTGGTGGATCTACTGGGTACGATTGTTATACACCAGGATGGAGGCTATATTGCTAAAAGCTTGGTCTTGGTTGATTGGTTTTATATATGTAATAATTCCTTTATAAGAGTATTTTGTGATGCATGTATCGACATGTTCTACATAACCGAAAGAATATAAAAACTTTATAACATGAAAGTCTTCTAGATGCGTCATGTTTTTATATTGCATGAACAGTTTCATTCATAATTTAGGATATCACTATCTCATATATTATATGATGAAATATTATTATGAGCCCCCATCATTCATCAAAGTTTAATATTTTTAATTAAATGTGTGCTTCCAACCACATGAATCTAACAAATTAAATAAATAACACGTGTTTGGTAGCCTCTTAATCAGTCTCTAACCATTCAGTTCTAAATTATTCAGCATTCAGACTGTTTGTTTCAGCATCTGAATGGAATGATTAAGTGCTGAACCATTAAGCTAATAAGGGATGCTGAATGATTCAGCTCTTAACCATTCAGAGCCTCTTAACCATTCAGATCATCTTAATAATTCAGCACTTAATCAACCAAACAGAAGTGATAAATCGATAAACCAAATGAGATTATATAATGAGATAGTTTTAACATTTTTTTTTTAAATTACATTTCTACGTAACGTATGATTAATTAGGCTTCTAGAACGGCAGTGAGTATATGATACTACTTACTAGTCCAGTCTGGAATAAGTTGACATGACAACAAACTCAAGTAGTCAAGTGTAACAATAAATTACAGGCTTGGCTTGGTTACAATGTTACATACTCGGTAAATAACAATTTTATCAAAAATGTAAAAAATAAAAAGAAGTGCGTTTTAAAAGGTCGGCATAAGATATGGAGAAACAAGCTTCGATGGTTGACTAAAGTCAAAAGGGGCGTGAACCGAAGAGTGATGGACACCTGGTCACGGGCTTGATTGCCAACTTACCTTCGCATGATTCGATTTCTGTCCTACTCTCTTCTGCATGCGCATTATCACATCAACCTACCTATTCACATACAATAAATTTTCCCCACCACATAAAATTTCATGTGTAAAAAGATAGCAATCACAACGTCGACATGATTTTAAAATCATGTATTGTAAATTGTTTTTTATTAGGATGTGTTTCATTTTATAACTGGCAAATTACATTAAGATAGCAAGCAGATAGGTAACAAGCTGTGCCGCTATCCACTTTTAAATCGCAAAACCTACTCTACTAAAAGCAAACCCCTAGCCCTTTGGGGTCAAAATATTGTCGTGGACAACTCGTTGAAACCTGGTTAGGAAACGAACAACTTCTGACACCAAAGAACCAAACGATCAAAGACCAAGGAGACAAATTAGTCGAGAAAAGGCTGACGAATTGTAATAAATAGGTTAGTGAGTCAGCGTGTTAAACTAAATGATTGTCGAAACATAAAAGGCAAGTAGTGACAGTTTAAAAACTGTTATTAGAGTACAAGGGGTGGTCATCACACAATCACTAACAAATCACATTGTGCTACATCATTTCATCACATTTTACTAGGGGTGGTCATTACACCATCATTAAATTTTTTTACATAAAAATAAAAAACACACAATAACTAAGTACACTAATACTAACATTTAAAAAAAAAAATTACAAATAAAATGCAATAAATAAAAATTACAAAAAAAAAAAAAATTACAAAACGCCAAACGCTCGTTCAACCTCTTTTCTCACAGATTTATGTAGCTTCTTGAACAACATGTCTTTGTCGATAGTTGGTGTAGAATATTATGGCTCAATGCTTGATTTCTATTGCCATGAGATAATCAATATATACAAGTTTACATTCCCTTATTTTAGGGAAGAGATCAATACAATCATAAATGATAAACATTATCTATAAATAAATACAATTCAAATATATACTCTATTACACCCCGCAGTCGAAGCAGGAGGTGGCCGAATGTTGAGACTGGAGCGGAAGTCATCAAACAATACTCTGGGTAATCCTTTTGTGAAAATGTCAGCAACCTGTAGACGTGTTGGAGTGTGCAGAATTCGAATAGCTCCTCGTTGGACTAGCTCTCGGACAAAGTGGATGTCAATCTCAATATGCTTGGTGCGCTGATGCTGAACCGGATTGTTGGACAGATAAATGGCACTGATGTTGTCACAATATACCAAAGTAGCCGTGGGTATGGGTTTGCGCAATTCAAGGAGGAGATTGCGGATCCAACAGATTTCAGCGACGACATTTGCCACAGCACGATACTCTGCTTCAGCACTTGAGCGAGAAATAGTAGACTGTCGCTTGGAAGACCAAGATAGGAGATTCGTCCCCATGTAAACACAGTATCCGGAGGTGGAACGGCGAGTATCAGGACATCCTGCCCAATCAGCATCAGTGTACGCTTTAAGAGTAAGCTGCGCACAAGATGATAGCGTGAGACCAAAGGCAGCGGTGCCCTGAATGTAACGTATGATTTTCTTCAAAGCATTCCAGTGATCAGTGGTCGGACTGTGCATGTGAATGCAAATCTGTTGTACTGCATAGCTGATATCCGGACGAGTGAATGTAAGATACTGGAGAGCACCTGCAAGACTCCTGTATAATGTGGGATTATCAAATAAAGCACTGGAAGCTGCACTGAGCTTCGGTTTGGAGTCAACTGGAGTGGCGACAGGATTACAGTTTTCCATTCCTGCACGACTGACAATATCAAGCGCATATGATTGCTGAGATAGAAACATTTGATTACCGGAGCGGGTGACAGAAATACCCAAAAAATAACTAAGGGGTCCAAGATCTTTCATAGCGAATTCAGCCGCGAGGCTGCCCATGAGTGTCTTTCGCAACTCAGTAGAAGAAGCCGTCAAGATAATATCATCGACATATATTAATAAATAGGCAACGTCACCCCCGTGGTGATATATAAAGAGAGAATTATCACACTTGCTTTGAGAAAAGCCAATAGAGGTCACAAAATCAGTAAAGCGTTGGTACCAAGCCCGGGGAGCCTGTTTAAGGCCGTATAAAGACTTTTTCAGGCGGCAAACATAATCAGGAAAATCCCGGTGGCGGAATCCAACGGGTTGGTACATGTACACAGTCTCAGCAAGGTTTCCATGCAGGAAAGCGTTGGTAACATCCAGTTGATGGATGGACCAGGACTGAGATAACGCTAGAGTCAAAACTGTCCGTATGGTAGCAGGCTTGACTACCGGACTGAACGTCTCCCCACAATCGACGCCAACCTCCTGTTTTCTACCATCACATACCAACCTAGCTTTTATACCGTTCAAGAGTACCATCAGACCTGTATTTGTGGCGAAAAAGCCACATGCTACGAATAACATGCATGTCAGGTGTCCTCGGGACAAGTTCCCAAGTCTTGTTTTTAATTAAGGCATTAAATTCGTTCAGCATGGCGTTATGCCACTCCGGGTCAGACAAGGCAGATATAGGGTTTTTGGGAACGGGGTGAACTGTGGTGGTGGAGAGGTTGAAAATCTGTTTTGGTTTACTAATGCCGGACATAGAACGGGTTGTGATGGTGCGTTGGGGCGGTGGAGGAGGTGGGTCTGGGATGGGGCCGATGGACTCAGTGGAGTACACCGGGCGGATGATGCAGGATGTGGACGAGTTGGGCTGGGCGTTTGTATGTGTTGGGCCGGTTACAGGATGTGGCGGAGGGGGGGACTGGTGTTGGGCCTGTGCGGAAGGGATGGGAGTGGGGGATTGGGCCTGTGAGTTATGTGGGCCGGAGTTGGGTAAGGGGGTGGATGGTGGGCTGGTAGGGTTTGTAGGTGGGTGGAGGGGTGGGTTTGGCGAGTGGGTCAGTAAGGATGGGTGAATTGGGTCCTCAAGGAAGGAGTAGGTGTTGGTTGAGGGTTTGTGCTTTTTGGAAAATGGAAAGATGGTCTCGTCAAAAATGACGTGTCGGTTTATGGTGATGGTTCGGGTTTTAAGGTCTAGACATTTGTATCCTCGGTGGTTGGAAGGGTACCCAAGGAATACACACGGGTAGGAACGGTATGCAAGTTTGTGGATGGTGGTGTGGGAATTAAAGGATAACATAAACAACCAAATACACGGAGATGGTCGTATGAGGGTAGGCATTTGTAAAGTCGTTGAGTGGGGGTTTGAAATTTATGGATTTTGGTGGGAATGATATTGAGTAGGTAGGTGGTGGTTTCAAGGGCATGGTGCCAATATGTGTTTGGGGTGGAGGAGTGGGCTAGGATGGTTCTCATTAGGTTGTTGATGGTTCTGATTTTTCGTTCGGCTTTACCATTCTGGGAGGAGGTATGGGGGCATGAAAAACGGAAGTGCATGCCATGTTGGTTACAAAAGTTGTGAAATTGATTGTTTGCATATTCACGGCCATTATCACATTGGAGTTGTTTGATTTTGGTGTTAAATTGGGTGTGGACATATTGGTGAATTTGGTAAACATGTTAAAAAACATCGGATTTATGGGCTATGGGGTACGTCCAAAGGAAGTTGGTGTAATCATCCAAAAAGAGGACGTAATATCGGTGCCTCCATTGGAGATAACGGGGGAGGTCCAAACATCACTGTGCACAAGATCAAATGGCATAAAAGTACTTGTACTAGAATTAACAAACGGAAGTCTAGTATGTTTTCCAAAAATACAAGCACTGCAAGTTTTATTAAGCAAAGAACGACAAGAAATTAAATTAGAAGTCTTTAAATTTTGCAAAATGGCTGGGCCTGGGTGACCGAGCCTTTGATGCCAAGTGTCTTGAGTGAGGGCTGCATAGGTAGAAGCGGTGGTGAGGTTGGTGATGTTGGACGGGCTGAGTGTGTAGAGATCCCCCGAGCTATTGCACCGTAGGATAGGTTTCCTGGTCTTTAGGTCCTTCACAGTAAAACCATAAGGGTCAAATTCCACAGTTAATTGATTATCAGTTGTAAAACGTCTAACTGAGATTAGGTTTTTGACTAGGTTTGGTGCGTAAAGAACATTGTTAAGTTTAAAGGGTGGGAATGGTGGTGGTAAGGTAATATTGCCTTGTCCTAAAACCGGAATGGTTTTACCATTGCCAACAATTATGTTACGAATAATGTCAGAATTAAAAATAGACGAAAACTTATCAAATTGAGGAGACATTGTACCTGACGCCCCGGTGTCCATAGTCCATGATGGATCGTTATGATGCAGTGCCAAGTTGTACAGAGCCTGTGCTATATCCGTAGGAGAGTGATTAGCGGTATAGGATTGGGCTGTGTTTTGGGTGGCAGGCTTTGGGCCGAGGAGACCTGCCCGTTTGCACTGGATTGGGCCGGCGAGTAGTGGTTGGCAGATTGTTGTTGGTATTGGGAAGGTATCGGGTTGGATGGGTAGGGACACGGTGGGACGGCCCAGTTGGCCCAAGGGGATGGGGTGAAGAATTGTGGTTGTTGGTTGGGCCATGGGGTGGGCCAGAACTGGTTGGAATAGTGGGGCTGTTGGTATCTCCCGCGGCCATACGATTTTTGTTGTCCCCGGCCTCGTCCTCGAGTGCGACCACGGTTACGGTTACGGTCATAGTTTTCAGGTTGGGTTTCATAGGGATCAGGTTGTGAGGTACGGTTGTCATTGGGTTTGGGGACGGGTGGGTTTGTGGTGGTGTGAAGCGCCGTGCCAGCGGCCTGAGCCGCTAACTTGGCTTGGTCGTTTTTGGTATCCTCAACCTGACAGAGTTTGGATCGGATGGTGTAAAAATCAGGAAGTGGTTGAGTGTTTTGGAGAGATGAGGGATATACTCTCATATGGTTCGGTGAGGCCGGTTAAGATTGAAGGACAAGTTGATTTTCGGTGATGGGTGACTCGAGGCTCTTGAGTTGGTCGAACAAAAGTTTCATGTGTTGGCAAAAGGCGGAGATATTGGAGAATTGGTGGAGGCGGCTATTAAAGAATTTGTTTTGTAGGGTGATGAGACGAGCGGCTTGGTTGTCTAAGAACAAGTTCTTGAGACGACACCAAGCGTCGTAGGCGGATGTGTTGGTGACCATAATGGTGTGGACAAGGTCTTGGGTGATGGTGCCATAGATCCACTGTAAAAACAATGGCATCTAGGCGCTCCCAAGACACGTGGGAAGAGGAGGATTGTTCGGATCTTTGCCGGCGGCAGTGGTTCGGGGCTGAAGGTGTTGGTAGACTTCATTAGCTTTACAATGAATGGTGAAAAGCTCAGCCCAGGTTGTGTAGTGTTCGGTTTGGCGGTCAAGGATGATGGGTATAGAATTCTTAATGTTTGTGACGGTAACAGCAGGATGAAGTGAGGAAGACATGATCGACTGGTGAAAGACGATCGGCAAAAAGAAAACGAAGAGGGCAAGGTGACGGCAAGAGGATAAAGAATTAGGGTTAGGCTAATGATTACCATGTAGAATATTATGGCTCAATGCTTGATTTCTATTGCCATGAGATAATCAATATATACAAGTTTTACATTTCCCTTATTTTAGGGAAGAGATCAATACAATCATAAATGATAATCCATTATCTATAAATAAATACAATTCAAATATATACTCTATT